>JASDQU010816454.1:67892-88150 GCA_032191745.1 Picea mariana
CTCCTTTGGCAAAACGGCTAGCTTATGGACACAAATCTATGGCTGAAAAGTGTTGCTTAGATACAAGGCTTTTCAAAACCCTAGAAGTAAACCCTAGGTGTAAAACAAATTAGGCCTAGGACTCCTTCTTTCTTCAATTTGTGCTCAAAACTAACTCAAGATAAGAGGAAGTCTAATGTAGCTATGGCTAGGCTAAACCTTCTCAAATCAAATGGCTATAAGCTTATCATGGGGACATGAAGCCACGACCTACTTGTGTGTTGGCTCCCTAGGGTTTCAAGGATTAAGCAAATAATAACAAGATAACAATGTATGCAAGATATTAAATCAACAACCATTCATTCAAGAAGTTTTGATGAAAAACACTTACAAACTCATGATGAAGCATAATCCACACCCTAGTTGTAAACCTTCCAATGATAAATAGCACCACATGCCAAAGAATAATCCTCCAAGAAGTTGCGCCTCACTCCAAAAGAGAAGAAAAACCAAGACAAGAGCTAAGAAATGTCACTCTCACAAGAGAGCAAGTTGTCTTATGATAAAATGAAGAGGCAACGTCCTCTATTTATATGATCTCATGACCTTTAATTAACAAAATAAGGTCATCAAAACAACCGACAAGGTTGACATTACAATTATTCAATCATTTGTCACTTTACATGCCTAAAATGCCAAAAATAAGCAGAAAATGGAGACGTCAGGCCCCTTTAGGGAAGACGTTGGCCCCTTTAGGGCAAAATCATCATCTTGCAACCCAGACGTTGGCCCCCCTGGGGCTCCGACAGCCTGCTAAGTGTGCCAAACAAGCCCAACATGCTGCCCTCTGCTCCAGAAAGCGTCCAGCTAGCCCTGGGTGGCGTCCAATCCATCTAGGTCAACGTCCCATCTGCAAGGGGCTGATCCCCATAGGCTAGGTCTCTGCCAAAACGTCCTGATGAGGGCGTCCTTCTTCTTCGTCGTGCAAGGGCTCGTCACAACTCTGTCCTGCCTCTGCCATCCCAGTAACCATCTGATGGGCTCTTCAACGCCATGGAGGTCCGAGCTAATCATCTCCCCATGTGCACCGATCCTCTGGTACTTGTCCGCCAGGCATGGTCCTACACATCAAAGACTACGCCCTCCAGGGGCTCATCAGTCCTAGACATCATAGCAATGTAAATCATATCTCATCATTAAATTTATCAAACATATGCATGAAATCCCTAACAATTCATCTAATAGCTCAAAGACATTACACAGACCCACTATACAAAGCTAAGGAAAACAACAAGACCACCTATTGGGCTAATACCCACAAGAAATGGAAAGTTTCCTCAAAGGATCATTCAAACCATGTGTAATGTGGTGATATGGTTTTAGGGATGTCCAGTCATAGTCAGACCAAGGGCTGGTGTTGTCTATGGGTGCCTTTGTAGGAGGCGAGCTGTACCCATCATGGATGCATTTTTTCCAAGCCCTTATTGCCTTATCTTTCTTTATTTGCATTTTTTACTACAAGCCTTGACGAAGAGGACACTGCCTTGGCTTGGTGGCCAGAGCTGACAGCGTTACCCGCTAGTATCTTCACATAAATGAGAAGGCTGGCTCGTGATGAGACCCCCTTTCCTTTGGCCATGCAACCAAAGGTCACTGCCCTGGTTTGGTGACCAGATAGTGGCAATGTCATACCGCTAAATACCTATGATCATAATGGGCCAGCTCGTGACGAGACCTCCCATCCTCTTGGTTAGGTCTTGCATTTATTTATTTCATTTTTTCTTAGCGTCCCTTAGTTTCTTATCAAGAGGCTTTTTATTGCCTTCTCGGGGATCACCTGGGCGAAGCATCTCTAGGTTTTATTTTCCTATGGATTTTATCTTTTACCAGCTGCTTTTACCTCCTGGGCCTTTAGCCCCTTCTTCCCACAAGACAAGATGTACCCTGGAAGGTCATCCTAATGGCTAGACTTGGGGAATGGGATGGATGAGCGGGATGTAAGATGGAAAAGTGATAAGATGGTGGGAGCGAATGATGGCTCTGCAAACCCCTCTTGGTGGCTAACCAAGACCCATAAATACCGGCCTGCTAAGTTGCCCCATCAATCACCCCAACAATGGTCAAGAGGATTAGTGTAAGATCCAAGCAGTCATTTGAAATGAAAGGAACGTAATGCATACGTAAGAAGGTTGTAATGATCAAATATGACACATACCATGATACCTCAGACCAATTACCTCATGGAGCAAGAGTCCTCTCCGATGCAAGCCCAGGCCGGTAGTGATGGAAGCTGGTACTGCTGACAGGACAAAGCTGGCTGAGAAGAAGAAACATGGGCCCTCCAGGGCCATGCTCAAGTCGCTCCTGCTCTCAGTACTCCATGTCTAGGACCATGTGGGCCTCGAGACATGATCTCCTAGTTATCCCTAGATATCGGGGATAACAGGGACAATTATTCTTCTAAGATGTATGTCCGGATTAGAAGAATGGACCTTGTATCAGTTTGTGGAGTGAGTGACTTATTCAACATCATGCCTGATTACTCAGATGGAGTATGGCTTCTAGAGATGATGCAGTTGATGCTATCAGATGATAGTGATAATGGTGCTCGTGATCTAATCATGAGATAGCCTGTAAGGCTATGATGATGCTACTGGTTGAATGGTATGTTTGTGCTCAAGACCATTGCCTTCGATACCTCCCTAGCTAGGAGGGAGTGTTGATATTATGGTAGTTGTGGGAGGTATTTATCTCCACGTATAACCCTGACGAGAATAGAATATTCCGGGAAGCAAGAAGAAACCCTAAAGCATTGAACATAACCCTAGAAGACAAGTTGACTCAAGGAAATATTTAATATTAATTATTCAGCCTCCAGAATGAGAAGTCGGCCCAGACAACTCAGGAAAAACAATATAAATATAGGTAGCGAGATCTCATTTGGCACACACAACTCGAAATTTCAGCAGTGAAGAAGTGTGCACTGCAGAAACTGGGTAAGTGCGCAAGTCTGGGGAGTAGCTGCAGCTGTAGCTACTACAATCTGTATTCTCGGTTTAGGCTCAGACTTTCTATTGGTTATGGTTTGGACTTTCTGCCTTGTATGCTAGCTCTGGAGAGAGAGAGAGAGGTATGTTACATTGATTGGCTATTAGGCCTAGGGTTTTCTTTCGAAATCATTCTCTGTCAAGGTTAATGTGCTCGGGGATGGCTTCGGCCTATGGTTGGGTGACAATATTGCCATATTGTCTATGGTTAAACAAGCACATCTATTATTTCTAACACATATCAGCAGCAATAACACATTTCCAGACAAGAGAAAAACCACCTACAACACCCAAAAACTATCCCATACTTTTTGCCTCGATTTTCGTGCCAAGTCCGTACTGCTGTATGACCCACCCATAAAATATGCACCTTGAAATTCGTGCAAACAGTCTGCTGTACGGAATGTTCTGTACGGCCCAGCTGCAGCAAGAAAAACGCTCAAAATAGTCTCGAAAACTGTCCCCAACCTGCCTCGATTTCCATGCCCTCTTCCCCTTGTTGTACGGACTGTACGGATCCGTACAATACGGCCTCCAACAACAGGAAAACGAACCAGGACCGAAACATAAATTCCTCCTTGGGATTTGTTCCCTAGCTCTCTTGAAAAATATGTCTTCCTTGCTGCCCTCTTTCCTGTCTCAAGCTTACTCAGAAAATCTCTCAAACTCCTTCTCTCAATGTGTTTTCCACACTACCCAATGCATTCTTTTATAAATCTGAAAATGACATTTTCCGTCCAAAGTGTCTTTTAACCTTCCCCAACCCTAAATCCAAAGGCCGAGATCTAATCTTGCCTTTACAAGATCAAGGGCCATGATTCATTCCCTCCAAAATAAATCACTTAAAATATTAATGTACATTTCACTTTATTACATAAGTGCACTTTATGAAATAAAGTCACTTTAATATTAGAAGGTACACTTCATTAAAAAGTCACTTTAATAAAAGAACCACTTTATAACAACTTTATAAAAACCCATTACAAAGTCAAGTGTCTAGTAGTGTAGGTACAAGGTAACTTTCACATACAAGAAACACATGCAGAGTACCTCTGTTATGGGACTTATCAGTAAATGCAGACATAAACAGAGCTCCCTAGATCCACCTAGATTTAGAACAAAGCAAAACAGAATATGACGCTTTCCCTAAGCTCTAATCATTGAGTTTACTATCTAACAAGAGATGGGCAACATACCGTTTAAATATCGCTTCCTCTTGTCGTTGTCATCCTAGCTCCACTCCAGTGCTCCTGTGATATTGGATCTGCAAGGGAACACAAGCCAACCAAAGTGAAAGCAATATAATATACTCAACGATAACTTATGCATGTGATCAAGGAATCATTCAATAAAACAAAGCAAGTTTTATGGAAAGAAACATATCACTGTATCATATTAAAATGAAAGTGGAGATTACAACCAAAGCCTTGATGTTGCAAGGTCCCCTTCCAATGACCCTTTGCTCCAACACACACACTTGCTCCAATCCTTGAATGAAAAAGGTCCACAATGACTTGATAAACTGAAACGAAGCTCTCAAGTATGAACTGAAGTAGAATTCCTCACCCAATTCTTAGCCTAGTCAGTAATGATCTTGCTTGAATCAACCTTCATTAACATTAGCCTTTTCCATGAGAAATCCCTCTTTATATAGGGGAAAGAGAGATGGTTGAAGAGATTCGGATGATCCCACCAAATCAGAGAAGCGAGTAGGATCCCAACCATACGGATGCCACCTCATCCTCTAGAACTTTCGTGAAGTTCGACCTTTTCTTAGCCTCTTGACATCATCGCACCCTAGCTGTAGGGCAGCCTGCGGAGACGTTGCAAACTAGTTTTAGGGCAGAGGGAGACGACCAGACATCGTCGCACCCTTCTTATGGTGCAGCCTGTGACGACCCTCCTTAATAAGGTTTTTGACAAGAGAAAGTCAGCCACCTTTCTCATGAAAATAGGCTCTTTTGGGAACATGAACACATGTTTGTCAGTGGATCATCAAGATGACCAAAATAATGTGTAACAACCTCCCGAGCTAAAAAGCTAACAATTTCTATCTTGAAGAGAGAGAAAATTACGTTCTGCACTGTGCATATGCATACTGCATTTGAGAAACCCATATGGGTTGTGTCTCATTAAATAAAATTCCTTTTAATATAAAGAGGCTTGCAAGCATTCTTGTAACTTAGTGACGAGATGATACAACACATAATAAGTAAAAAAATCAGCGATGAGATCATAGTTTTAGACCAGGCCAGGTTCATTCATAATATAATGAAGAAAGTACTGCAGGCATAGTGACTCCATCCTTCAATTTGACCAAGACCCATGATCTTGGATCCAACTGAATGCCCTAGACAAAAAAACTGCTGCAGAATTGAGTTCCACCTTTTTTTGCCAGCAGGCCGATATTTTCCATCATCTCGTGATATTTTCACAATGTGTCGCGACACATTCAATATGTCGGATATGTCGCGACATATTCCAAAAAATATATCGGCTTCCTGTATATCTCTGTGATATATCGGAGAGATATACAACACTGATGTAAATATTAAATAAGTGGTACTAGGAGGTGTTATATGCCTTGGGGAGTATCGTTTTCTAACCCAGAATACCCCTTTTACCTCTTTTTCAAGAGAAATAATTGACTTTTGCTTATCAAAAATCAATTTTACTCGAAAAAGGTGAATAAAAGACAAATAAGTCATCTCTCTATTATTAAGGAAACATACCAGAAACATGTTTCTGTCTTGTCTCTAGTTCACTAGTGGTTAGTGACACTTGAGGTGAGTTGAGAGAATTTTAGTGGGAGTTGGAGATTGAGTTAGCAAGTAGCTGATTGAGATAGACAACAGAATGTATGTAGTTAGTGCTGTTTCAAATCCAAAACCAGGCAACCTTGTCTTAATTATTGATTGACTTCTATGGAGATGAGAAAATGAAGTATCCCAAAAATGCAGTTTTGTAACATTCCGACGAGTTGATTGAGATATATTCTTCTATTTTGGCGTCTCCACTTTAGAATAGTGGGCATTCACACCAAATAAACTTTTACAGTTTACTGAAGTCATGCTTAATTCCAAGTCTTGCTTTTAAACTGTTATCTGATTTAGATTGATCAATTAATTGTGATCTTGCAAGGGAAAATGAGTTGTCATGCTTCTATCTCATGTTCCTCATTGCTCATTTTGTTTGTAGATTTCTGTTCATATTACCTAGTATTTGTTCAAACTTTGTAGATTTTATTTGTGGTCACTTGGGTCCCTCTGGATGCTTTTCAGCTTTCCTTGGCTGCCTTTACAATTATTTCATGAAAAATATGTTTGGTGTGGTTTTTGTTAGAATATGATGTATGTGCTTGTTTAACCGTAGACAATATCACTATTTTCACCCAACCATAGGCCGAAGCCACCATCGAGCACCTTAACCTTGATAGAGAATCATTCCAGAAGCAATCCCTAGGCTAGATAGCGAAACAAAGGGTGGCGCATCTTTCTCCAGGAATAGCACACCAAGCAAGAGTAACAAGAGTTGATTAGAGAGTCCAAACCATAACCAAGAGATAGTCCAGGTCAAAACCGAAATCTGCTAGTTGTAGCAGCTGCAACGGAAACTCTCCTCCAAACTTGCGCACAAATTGGCCAATTGCAGTGCACACAAGTGTCACTTCTGCAGTTTTGAGAATGCCTGCAGAATGAAGACTGGCCTCCTATATTTATACTAAAACTGGAAAACTACTTGGGTCGACTGCTCATTTTGGGTGCCTATTTACTTAGTATATAATATTTCCTTTAGCCGACTTCTTCTCTTGGAGGCTAATAAAATAATACAAATTATCCTCTTGAGCCGACTTGTCTTCTAGGGTTATTAGCCAACTAATTAGGGTTTCTTCTTGCTTCCCAAAATATTTTATTCTCGTCAGGTTTACACGTTGAGGTAAATACCTCCCGCAGCTACCATAATATCAACACTCCCTCCTAGCTAGGGAGGTATTTGAAGGTAATGGTCTTGAGCACAAACATAGCATTCACCTGGTAGCGTCAACATAGTCATCTAGACTATCTCATGATTAGATCATGAGCACCATCATCAGTATCAGTGTCATCAACTTCATCATCTCTCGGAACCATACTCCATCTGAGTAATCAGACATGATGCTGGATAAGTCACTCACTCCACAGAGTGACACACGAGCCATTCTTCTAATCCGGACATATGTCCTAGAAGAATAAATGTTCTGAACGATTTTTTGTCTGGGAAATCTTTGTCCATTGATCATCCATCTAGCTGATAATCATTTCCAACACTACTGATAGCCTTCAAGGCAATCAGAACAATGTCATGCAATAGAACACAACTGTGTCTATCCTTAGTAGTACACAACTACAATCCAGTGGTACACTACCACACCAAGTAGCACACAGATACTTGATCAGTGACATATAGTCACAATCAGTGGAACATATCCACCACAGTAGTATACATCTACTGTCCGGAGACATACAATCTCCATAACGATAATATGATCAACCTGCACAGAAAACATTGTTATGATATAAACTGAATCATCTAGGGCATTCTTCCACTCACATCTGTGAGATCTAGAAGAGCATCTGCTCTCAGAAGGTAAAACATCAACGATGAGCTATCTGGACTATTCTTCTCAAGGAAGGAAGAATAACTGCCCTGATTTTTGAGCTTGGACCATTCACCTATCTGGGCCATTCTTTCGGCACTAAACAAAGTCCAACCTGGAGAGAATGAGTCTGCCCTAGGGAATGCTTGTCCTTGATTGCTGAACATGGGCCATTCACCTATTTGGGCCATTCCTCTGACACTAAACAAAGTGCAACTTGGAGAGAATGAATCTTCCCTAGGGAATGACTGTCTGGTCCATTTCCTAAGGAAATGACTGTCCTGCACCAACCTCCAAAATGGACCATTCTTCGAAACTGCTCACAACTGTGAGCTTCGAAAGAATGACTGTCCGACGAGGTAGACTGGTCTTCTTGACCACTACTAAGAGTGACCGTCAAGAAGAGAGACTGTCCTAGACCATTCCCTATGTCAACCACAAGGGGAATCACTGTCTATGGTACATCAACAATCCATCTAACCATTTTCATTACGAAAATGACTGTTCGATCTAGACCATTTTCTGAACTGGAAAATGCTTATCTGTTAGAAATCTCAAACCACTTTCCGAACTGGAAAGGAACTGCTCATCCTGGACCATTTTTCGAACTTGAAAAATGACTGTCCATAAATCAATAACACATCAGTGCTCCCTCCCAACCTGGGAGTCATCTCTTCCTTTTTCAATAAGGAAGTCGTCTACACGAGCTCCAACTTGAGTACGCAAACTCTTTCATCTTGGACAGAGGCTTTACCAAAATGTCTGCTTATCTGCTCATCCATGGAGATATATATATTGGAGAACTACTTTCTCTTTTCTGGACTTCATCATGGAGAATGTAATGCTTGATCTCAATGTACTTCGATCTTTTTGGAACACTGGTATTCTCTGAAGGTTTCATATAGCTCTGATCAATATAGTATATCATTGTTGGATTCATCTTTTGTTTCCTGCTAGCTCATAACATCGTGGCAAGGGTCAAACTGGAACATATCCAAGTGGTACTTCTTCTGCCATCATGAGGGTTGGTCATGGATTAGCAATCCATCATCCTGAGCTTTCGAGTTAACCATTCTGATACAATATCTCTGTTATAGAAAGTTTTTCACCACGCTTTTGCTATGCATTGGAGGTTCTCCACCAAGTTGTCTTCTTTCATCTGCATACAAGGTTCTCTGTCTGGTATACCTCAAAGCCTTGAGGTTGCTTTTCATACGCTTATTTGTTCAATTATTCTGGAGGATAGTCTTTGCATTCATCTGATGTAAACTCCAAACCATGGATATTGTAGACGATATAATGGCTCATGTAGAGGTATTTTTGGTTTACTGGAACAGACAATCATCATAGTCTTCTCCCTCCATCTGGGAGAACTTCTAGTTCTGGATCTCGCAATGCTTTCAGTCATAACTCTTCCATACACTGTTCTTCATCACAACTTTCAGTTCCTCTGCTTGATTGCTTTTAGTGAGTTCATATCAGGCTAGTAGTCTTGTGATTCTCGATACAATGACTGGTTGTTCTGGGTTTTCTTTCTTTCTTGGAATCTTCATGTTTTTCCTCATGTTTCTCTTTAGCTCTTGGGTCCATGGAGTTTTCTATAGATTCCAGGCTCTGAAGATTCCACTACTTTCTTTCATCATAGGATCATGGATGTGGATGGACAACCAGGGATACTTTAAGGCTTCTTTTCGAAGAAGACTTGTTCTAAAGTCAAACTGAACACGTGCTGCTTTTTCATGGTTGCTTCCATGGATAGATACTTCATCATCTTTAATGGATCATATAATTTAGGATTAGCTCCCTCCTAATCCTTGCTTCATGCATGAATGTATGCTCTTCTTTTGGAAATATATAATCGGCTCCCTCCATCTAGGAGAGTCCACGCTTCCGTCTGCACCCTTATTGCCTTCTGCAAAGTGTCATAAATCTTTTTCCAATTTCCTCTTGATTGCTGACTTCTTTCTGTCTTTACTTCTTCTAGGTTTCTTCAAGATTGATTCTGATAATAACTTCCACATGAATTGTTACCAGGGGTTGTTGATGTACTTCATCCTTTCATGTGTATTGTCTGACTTGTAGTCATAGTGATGGCAGTCCTTATCTTGTTGTTCTTCCATAGGTAAGTTTCTCTTGGAACATATTATCTTGCAAGATATGTACAGAAAACATGGTATATACAAGAACTATGAAGAGGATTGTTACCTTGTCTTAAAAGAATCCTGCTTAGTCTTCTTTGTAGGTTCCTTTTCTTTGGCAACTGAAGCTTCGTGTGTCTCCTTCCTTTTCTTTAGCTCAGGACAATGATTCTTGTAGTGACCATATTTTCGACAGTTGAAGCATTGTATTTCTGACATATCTTTCTCTTGATTTGGCTACTTCCTTGAGCCAAACTTCCTTTTGTTCCTGAAATTCTTGAATCTTGCTGTGAAGGCTTGATCATCGTATTTCTTTTGGGGTTTCTCTTTTGCACTAATCCTTGATTCTTCTTGTGCGCAGCAAGTCCAAAGTTCTTCAAATGTGGGATACTCCTTCCATGTGTTCATGCTTGCGTCAAATGCATCTCATGTCCTGGGAAGACCGTTGAGTACTATATTTACCATTTCCTTCTCTGAAATGATCTCTTCAATGGCTTGTAGTTGATCTCTCAATTGAGAGATTCTCACAAGGTATGATGTTATGCTGCCATCATCTTTCATCTTCATGTCACGGAGCTCATTCTTCAAACTCATTACTTGTCCAATGTTTCTGACTAAGAAGAGGTTTGTTAGGGCATCATACATCTTCTTAGATGAGTCAAGATGGGAGATGTAGGGTATCAAGTGGTCTTTTATAGAGTCCACTATGATACTCATGGCATTGATGTCACTGTCTCTGAACTTCTCCATAACTGCAACTTTTTGTTGTTCCTTCTCTTTTCCTTCTTCAAACTCTAGTTCCTTAATCTTTCCATTCATGATATCCAACACTTTATTCTTGGCAAGCATGAGGTCAATCCTTGTCTTCCACGCTCTGAAGTTAGAAGCCCCATCTAACTTGTTTTCTGACTTCATAGGGTAAGTCATGGTTGCTTTGACTTGGTCAACCCTAGATTTGACCAAAAACTCAAACCAGACGTCTAGGCTTGCTGAGAGTACCAGGAGATGCGCTAGGCTAGGATGCACTAGTCTATCCGGAAGTTAGGTCAATCCCTTCATTTAGGTGCCTCAATGAGAGGATTAGGGTTTCTGCAACTGCACCTACTAGTAACCCTAGCAATAGTGCTTTAGTAACTACTTCTGCTAGAAACCCTAGCGATAGTTCTTCAACGAGCTTAGTATCCTTATGGCTATGGTCCCTTTCAGTGGTTACACTGAATGAAGGAGGTGTGCGCCCATAACCTGTTAGAATATGATGGATGTGCTTGTTTAACCATAGACAATATCACTATTGTCACCCAACCATAGGCCGAAGCCACCCTCGAGCACCTTAACCTTGAAAGAGAATCATTCTGGAAGCAAACCCTAGGCTAGATAGCGAAACAAAGGGTGGCACATCTTTCTCCAAGAATAGCGCACCAAGCAAGAGTAACGAGAGCTGATCAGAGAGTCCAAACCATAACTAAGAGATATTTTAGGCCAAAACCGAAATCTGCTAGCTGCAGCAGCTGCAACGACAACTCTCCTCCAAAATTGCGCACAAACTGGCCAACTGCAGTGCGCACAAGTGTTGCTTCTGCAGTTTTGAGAATGCCTGCCAGAATGAAGACTGGCCTCCTGTATATATACTAAAATTGGCAAACTGCTTGGGTCGACTTCTCATTCTGGGTGCCTATTTACTTAGTATATAATATTTCCTTTAGCCGACTTCTTCTTTTGGAGGCTAATAACCTAATACAAATTATCCTCTTGAGCCGACTTGTCTTCTAGGGTTATTAGCCAACTAATTAGGGTTTCTTCTTGCTTCTCGGAATATTCTATTCTCGTCAGGTTTACATATGGAGGTAAATACCTCCCGCAGCTACCATAATATCAACAGTTTTAAACCATGGTGCTTCATATTTTTTCTCAGTGACTGGGATTTCTTATCTTGAGCTACATTGATACAAGTGTACTGACTCTTACTACAGAATATCTCTCTTTAGTTGCTCCGTTACATTTGATAGCAGGCCATAACTACCACAAATTCCCATGGAAGTCTTTCTTGAAGGCAGAAGAAATAACTTATAAAATTTTCCTTGGCAGAAATTTCTGGAGGCAGAACTAAGTGATCCCGCAGAACATGTTAGAGGAAACTATTAGTATCTATAATATACTTAGCTTTTACATGTCTTGAGAGTTATGGCAACTTAAAAGTAATGATTTAGCATTTGTCTGTTTTTGAGGTAGAACTAAGTGATCCTGCATAACATGTTAGAGGAAATTATTAGAATTTAGCACCCATAGTTTACTTAGCTCTTATATGTATTTCAGGATTATGCCAACTGAAAAGTGGCATTTTAACATTTATCATCTTAACTTTTAGCTTCATAAACATGACCAAATAAGAGAAATTCTTGAAACATTTTAAAGGTGTAATTTGTCCATTGCTCTATAAAATGGAGATACTTAAGTGGTCAAAGAATGTACTTATAACAAACATTTTTATTAGCTGCACCAATATTCACTGTTGTTAAAGAAATCTATTTGTAATCACGCATGGGTACAAGTCTTAAAATGATGAATTCATTGGCAATCTTAGAAGAATATCATAGTTTTCAAATTTTATATAAACAATTTCAGACAAGGACAATAGATTGTTTCTTTACAGTGCATGAGTTTTATCTGCAGGTTCAGAGGAAACATGTTTATGATTTGAGACAAGCTCTTTTGATGGATAATGCTGAATCTTGTCGTGAACGGATATATCAGTAAGCCCTTTTCCCTTACCCAGTCTAATTTATAATATGGAAATAGGTACTTTGGAAAGAAAAAATGCTCGTTAGTGTTGAGGAATGGACAATCAGATTATATCTGATTACTGTCTCAAATCTATTGTCCATGCAATGATGATAACCAACACAAACAATAGAATAGTTGTAAAACATTTTGGGTTTGAATCTTACTGTGAAAAACACCGTGTACAGTATGATGGCTCCACCATAGCTTTTTACTAAAATTAAATGTAGGATAGACTTTTCACTACAAATTCAAACCCATGGATACAGACATATATCAAGGAAACGATAAAAGTTGCTGGGATTGCAATATGGGAGAGGGTCACCCCATCATGTCCAATAGACACACAGATCAAAGCTAACATGTATAGTAAGGACAAGAGAAGGTACAATGACCAGAGTCGTATCAACAATAATGACCATACAGTGACAAACATAAATGTTTAAGAAGGATGTTTATAGACTGTTACACCTCAGATTCACATTAGTGCACCCTACATTTTTTTCGCTAGATGTGGCCCATCATATGAGCAGATCATGTACATCATTGTATCAGGATGATCCAAAAGTGTGGTTGTCTTTGTAATCATGTATTGTATTGAGCCATGCTTAGATGTCTATGTATCAGTGAGGGGCTTAAGTGGTATCTCCAGAATCCTTGTGGTCGTTCATAGCCCATCCGTGTAGACCCCATTTCAAGATATGCATTGCTCTTATGGCTTCAGTTGACTGCCCCTTGGTGTCAGTAACTCGTCATCATGTCGGTCATTTATGATCTAGGTAGGTATGCAAGCATCTTGAGATGGATCTACTAAGACACATGATCTAGGGGAGTTGCTAGTCTCTCTCACTGCTTTGTATATAATGTAAAAGTGTTGCCCATGTTGTAAAGGTTTTCAGACCTATTTATAGCACACTTATCTTATGCCTAAGCATGGATCCCCATCTTATGTTTTTTTCACATTTTGGCCATCTATTCTCAGAGATGATTCTGTAGATGGTCCATCTGTTTCATGTTTCCTGAGGCAGTTTCACAGTTCTTGAGGCGATACATGTATCCTAAGGCACTAGTCACATCTTCCAAGGCACATATGGGCTATTTTCAGTTGCTTGGTCACCTCTTCACATGCCACATTTAGGATCCTAGAGTGCTCTCATATTTTTTCACCTTTTGAGCTATTCTACACTTGATTTGAGGGCCGACCACACTCATTTGGATGTCACTTTAGTTGTTGGGAGTTTTATGACCCATTTTTTTGATTTGGAGGGTCACTTGCACGCTTCATGGAGGTGTCTTGATATGAGATATGGACATGGTCATGCCTTGGAGACATATTTTGAGGGTTTATGAGCATTATTTGAGGAGTCGTCCACCTTTTGAGGCCTTATTCACTCTTTCCATGAGGTCGTTCCACCTTTAGAGGCTAGACGTTGGATCATTTTTGGCTTGGGAGGATATTACACCATGTTTTGAGGATTCCACTTCGCTTTTTCAATGGAACGTTGAGCTTCTTCACCAAGTCGCCTTCCTTGTTTGTGGGACATGCCCTTCTCATGAGGGTTTCATGTACATATGGCATGCTTTACTTGTAGTTTGACTTAGTCTCCTTTATGTGGATGACAAGTCACTTTTGTAATTCTCCTTGGTTAATTTTAGGGAGATAAAATATAAGAAAGAATGAGAAGAATGTAGATGCCTCATCTATAAATAAAGGCTCTCCGCTCATTGCAATTTGTTGTTGTTGTTGTTGGAGATTATTCGAGAATACAATTTGTTGAAGATCTACCTATTGGAGGTTTTGGTGTCAATTCTTGGAGCTCTCTTTTTCTAGGTTATTTTCTTGATGCATCAAGGATTTGTTATGTTAATTCAAGACTTCTATTGGCTAGTGTTGCCGTCCTTATACACACCTACAAGCGTGGAGAAGTCTCCAATCTACTTGGTGTGTCCTTCTAGGCACAATGCCTAACTCCAAACCCACTGTCACCTCGACTTGGACTTCTTCCGTCTAGGTTCACTCCTATGGAAGCCAAGGGGGGTAGACCCTACTTACCGTGTAAGATGATTAATGTGATCTAGGAGTTAATTTTAGTTTATTAAGTTAGGGGAAGACTAACCTATATGACAATCAACAATGCAAATACAAAGCTTCAATGACAAGCATAAACTTTCACCTACAAGTTGACTAAAGACTAGTGCCTAAAGGTTGGGTGAAATGGAGTCAATGAAAACTATACAACAAGTATACAAAAAATAATTAAATGATCTAATTACAATGAAATAAGAATACAACTTTACACTTGAGATAATTACAAGATGAAATATACAAATGAAATATGCTAGGAACAAGTATACAATGGAACTAACCAATTAGATTATAGCACAACTATATAACATAATTAAAGAACAATTAGACCCAATATATAATGAGATATCTAAACATGAAAGGTATAACTTGAAAGTAACTTAGAAATAATCTGCCAATGAAGCTAGTGCGCAACTTATGAAGCAAGAGGACTTGAAAGTAAATCACCCAAGAGAGATAATGCACAACTTTGAAAGTAGAATGCCTAAATAGAGATAGTGCACAACCTTAGAGATAGATAGACTTGAAATGAAAGTGCCCAACTTGAAAGCAAAAGTACTTGGGAAGTAATGTTGCTAGTAAAGTAATTCACACGAACATGTAAATGCCTTGAACATAAAACTTGCACAACTAAAGATAACTGGAAATTAAAGCATAAGTGTTGTGAAAGTGTTGTAGGTAAATTTTAGGAGAATTTTAAAGTCTCTCTTTAGTTAGGGGGATTAAGGTTTGAAGATACAAGCCTAGACTATGTGTCTACCCCTAGACTCTTACCGCTTTGGCCAAAATGATTGCTGGGTCCTTAAGAAGAAGGGAAAGAAAGGCCCTTCCCTAGCCCTTCCGTAGCTCCACAGGTCAACCCAGAATGCTTGGGCACTCAAGCAGGGGGGACACCTAGTGCCGTGAAGTCATCCTTGACTTAGCACCCCCTGTAGCCTCCAAAGGTCACCCTTTTTTATGGCGAAAGTTGTACCAGTCTGGGTGCCTAGTTAAACTAGATATGATTACTCCCAATCCTAAAAGCTACAACTTATGATTATTACCAACTTAGAAAGAATTGCAACACAAGATTACTTTCAACTTAAGAGAGATATCAACAAAATATACAAGAAATGCAAGCCTTACGATATTGCATGGGTTGGCCAATCCAAACCTCTTTCCAAGGTGTAGGCAAAATAAATCAATGCAAGTAAAAGACTTGGAAAGTAAAATAAATTGCACCTAGCCACTGAACCTTGTCTTAAGGGCAAGTGGGGCAAACAAGAAATAAATCAAATACTTTGCAACCCCAACAAAGTCACAAGGAGGAGGACAAACCTACCGGTTTTGTGCCAAAGTGGGTGAATAATTAAATGAATAACTTGAAAGATAAGCAAATAAACCTAGCTTCTCAACCTTGTCTTCGGGACAAGTGGGACAAACAATTAGATGCATAAAACAGAAAATAGATTACCTAGCCTTACGATTTTGCATGGGTTGGCTAAGCCAAACCTCTTTGCAAGGTGTAGGCACAATTAAATTATTATTTGCAAAACAGAAATTGAGAACTTAGAGAAGAATGCAAGCCCAAGAGACTCTCTTGGGCTGCTTACAATTAAGGAAATAAGCGAGAGAATAAGGGGGTTTTGTTACCCCAAGTTGGGAGGCTCTTCTTGAGTATTTTGAGGCCCCAAACGGGCAGCACCTCCCCTCGTTCTGGTGAGAATCTGCAAAAATCAACAAGCTAAACTTGCTGGAATTGCTGTAAAACAACCAAAACACTCAAAAAAAATTCTGTTAGTGAAAACATAAATTTTACATGTAAAAATCAACAAGAATATAAATGATTTTAAGCCTATTACAGAATAGAAAGTTGCCCAAAGAGTAAGGGAAATAACAGAAAATGGAATAGAAAAGATTAGAGGCTTTTGTTGGTTGAAGAGACAAATTTCCAGATCTGAAATTTGCCCTCTTTAACCCTTGGTGACCTGCCAAGATGTGAGATCTTGCTACAAAAATAGAAGGAGGTGAGTAGATTCATATGAAATAAAAAAATACTTTGCAATATCAATAAAAAATCATTCACTAAATCTATAGTAAGACTACCATAAATTTATCCAAACTAGATCTATGAACAAGAAATACAAAAAATAAATGAATAACAGATATCGCCTCAATGAAGCACAAATATGGCACCAAGAAGACTCTCAATGCACACCATGGATCCTCCAAAGCTTTTCTATTATTCAGAAAAATATTGCTGCAAATACTTGCAACAAGATTTACAAGAGAGAAAGAGCAAAATGAAAGAGAGGAATGGGAGAGATTTGGGCAGCATAAGTTTTCTCTAAGAANGGGGGGGGGGGGTGAGAGTAGGCATTCTTTTATACCTGGGAGGCAAGAGAGACCCCTCTCAGATGAGCTCCAAGTGTCACTCAAGTAGGAGAGATGATCATCTCAAGGAGGGACGCACTTTTAGGGTTTTGGTATGGCTAGGGTTTGAGGGCTGAGTGTGATGAGGGGGAAAATACCTTTTAGCTTACACAACCATCAAGTTAGAGCCTTAGGAGGGCGTACTTAGGGTCGTAGGTGGTATCTCACTTTAATTTTATCATTAGGCTAAGTTAACCACCAAGGGGGGCGCACTTTTCTTAGGGAGAAGGTCAATGTGAGTTGTGGCTAAGCAAGGGGGGTTGGGTTAAGTTAGAAAAATACTTTTCTAACTTAGGAAAAGGTTTAGAAAACATCTCCCATTCTTTCTCACGACCTTTTGCCCATTTTACAATTTTTGACATTTTTACTTGTCCAAATTAAAGCAATTAAATGTTGACTCAAGACTGACTTGGACTCCTCATGGACAAAGACCTAGCAAAACTTGTCCACTTGAGCTAAAACTTGGTCCAAGGGTGTAGGGGTTCTCTTGCCATTTCTTTTGAGTACCCATACCCCTATCAAAATCCCCTAGGACCAAATTTTTGCATTTTTACATCAAATTTAATTAGAATTACCATTAATTGGGTAATTTTTAAAAAATAAAAAAAAACTATTTAGACTCGACGAAATTCCGCAAGACTCTGGAAGATGTCTAGCATGGTCATTTACAATATTCCTAGGCCCTAGTCACCCCTTTGGCTCGATCATTAGAACGCCTTTCACCACTTTGGAGGATTACTGTGAGTGAAAAACTCAAGGGTATTTAAAAATTACATGAGGATAAAAAACACTCGATGAAAGGACTTCCCTAATGATAAAGTCCTAGGCAACCAACCTAAAATATGACTCATGCTGACTCATTACATTATTATCCCACGCAAGGGAGCAAACATTCTGATTACAAAAAGACGTGCCTGGGCAAAAATTGCCTTGTAGAACCAGAAGTCTTCAAAAAAGTTGTACCCCAAGGTACATAGCTTCATGGTACATGGAGTTGACCCCTAGTCCAAGTAGGTGGTCAACAACTAGCAAGATCGTCCATTTGAAGGGTTAATTAACCACTTGGAAGTAGGACATCAAAAGTTTCTATTTCTTCCATTTTCCTTTGTTGGTTTAGCAAGTGTTGAATCTCTTGTCTTGTTTTTCCTTTGGTTCCTTTACAAGGGTTATAGGTATTTTATTCAAGCCATAATTGATCTTGTTGGTGAAGGTTTTTTCCCATATGGAATCCCTTCTTGAAGGGCCTTCGTCCTCATACCTTATCTTGATTAGGTAAGAGATTACTCTACCCTAGGGTTCTAATCTCTTAACCTAATCCTTAAGATAGAAGTGACC
Source organism: Picea mariana (assembly GCA_032191745.1). NCBI lineage: Eukaryota > Viridiplantae > Streptophyta > Pinopsida > Pinales > Pinaceae > Picea > Picea mariana. The sequence continues at coordinate 86,304 of JASDQU010816454.1, forward strand.
AAATCTTAGAGGGGCATACTTCTTTACTCTTTTACCCCTCCTAGTTACACCAGGTAGGACTGGCGATGACCCACAAAGGTTGAACAAGATACTTGTTCAAATTTAGAGTTCAGAAGTCCATGCAGGCCTTATGGCCCCTTTCAGAAACTTTCTTCTTCTTCTTCTTCTTAATTGCATTGTCCATACCCCCATGGGGAAGTTGTAATAAAATGAGCTAGCATGATGACCTTGTTATGTAAAAGGATTAGCTCCCTAAGACTTAATCATGAGTGCATACTCTAGAGTGTTTCTTTTCACTTGTTAATTATATCTCGTTGCATAAGTGAGTTATAATTTGTAATTGTTTTCACTCACTACCTCCAAAGCTGGAGTGTGTACTGATGGTTAGGCCTTAGTAAGTTGTCTAAGTCTAGTGTCTAATGTATATTACCATGCCAATCATTATTTTTGAGTCTTATGGACATTGCACTAAGTCCCCTTAGGATTTTTTAATAAGTCTTAAAAATTCCCACAAAACGAGATTTTTACCTTGTAATTTGATGTAACATTAAAAAAGTGGTACTAGAAGATGTTATATGCCTTGGGGGTATTCGTTTTCTAACTCAAAATACCCTTTTAACCCTTGTACCCCCTTTTTGATTGTAAAAATTGACTTTTGCTTGATAAAAATCAATTTTACTCATAAAAAGGTGAAAAAAAAAGACAAAAAAATCAGCATTACTACTTTTAAGGAAACATGTCGAAACATGTTTCTTGCTTGTATTCAGTCAACTAAGCTTCACTGGGAGTATGTGGCGCATGAGGGCGAGTTAAGGGAGCTTAGTGTTGAGTCAAGTAGTGAGTTGTCTCAAGTTGGAGGAGATCTCAATGGTGAGGTGTGCCCCCCTCTCAAGAGGTGGCACACTCTTAAGGAGAGGTGCCTAGCTATTGAGAGGTGGTGACGTCCCACTCTCTTACTTCCTCACATGTGGCGAGTTAGTTGAGTTTCTTGAGTGGTGGCACCATTCCATCCATCCACATGCTCATTCCTCTCTTGGAAAGTGCACCTTCTCCTTGGGAAGTGCACCTCCCTTCGTTGGAAATTGCTCCCTCTTTCTTATTTAAGCAAACCTCCCTCTCCATTGTAAAGCTATTGGGAGTTTGAGTCTAGCTTGTTGTTGTAACATCATTGTAATACTTTCATTTTGGAACAAAAAGGCTTTGGAGGTCAAGAAGGTGTTTTGTACAAGTGTGTGGATGAATATGTCATATGGTTTTATCATGAGGTGATGTTGTTCTAAGTTTTGTGTTTCAATTGTTAGCTAGGCCTAGGATTATTGATGCTAGTTTGCTTTCTTTAATCCTTTGGTTTACTTATTTGAAAGATATTGATGTGCATGCATGTTAGTTAAGTTACTTTGAGTCTTTCTTGTAGGTGGCACCAAGCATTAACACTTTGTTTTGCAAGATTTTTTAGTTCACAAGATCTCATAGCTTGGAGAAGTGGTTGATCAAGTTTGCATCCTCCACTACTTCAACATTTCAAGAACATAGTCCCTCCTCAATCCATCGGAAGACTCCATTGCCCAAGGGTTCCAAGGATTACAAGCTCCTCTTTCTCTCCTTCTCAAAGTTTCAACTATCTTTCTGGTTACTTTTACTTGCATGCATAAAGATTCGAGGCTCGTTTCCAAATTCTTGTTGAGATTTGGGTACCTTGGAAAGTGGTCCCCATGTGCTTATGAGTCTCTAAGCACAAAGGGGGAAGACTTTTACCCTCATACTTTACTTTATGATTCTAATTTCACTTTGACTTAGGAGTTTTAAGTCAAAAGTGAAATATGTCACTTAAGTTATAAAGTGACAAT
>JASDQU010816455.1:0-36198 GCA_032191745.1 Picea mariana
GTAGAGCACAAATCGACTATGCTCAAGACGTCAGGTACTGTCGCTGACCAGACCCTTAGTATTTTGATAGATGTAGGTGCTACAAAGAGTTCCATTTCTGGGGTGGCACTCAAGATAATTAAGGTAAATGAAGTCAAACATGATGAGTTTAGCTTTGTAGAAATGGCTTTGGGAGCCAAAAAAAGGTTGGTGGGAAGGTTACAGGCTGTAGCCTTAACCTGGGAGAGTTTGTCACTAGGGACAAAATTTACGTCACGATACTAGGATCTTATGACGTTGTGATCGATATGGACTGGTTGGATTCGCATGAGGCGATACTCAACTGTAAGACAAAACGGTTGAGCTTGGTCGATGATGAGGGACAGAGATGCATGATTGTAATTCAGAACTAGGTAATTTCCCTGAGGATCATCTCTTCCTTACATCTACAAAAGAGCATGCACAAGGGATGCAATATTTATGCAATCCTTGCGTTAAACAAGAAGGGAGTAGTGGAATGTCTATAACACCATTTGGTGGTGATATAGTTGGCATATGTCTTCCTTGATGAGTTACATGGAATGTCACCAGAGAGGGAGTTGGAATTTACCATAGACCTAAAATCGGGGACTGAACCGATAGCAAGAACGCCTTATCATATGTTGACCCCAGAGTTATAGGAGTTGAAAATACAGCTGAAGGAGTTGCTGGACCTAGTAATTATATGTCCAAGTGTGTCACCATGGTGTGCGCCTGTTATATTTATACAAAAGAAGGATGGGTCATGGAGGCTTTGCATTGACTACCATCAATTGAAAAAGGAAACGATAATGAATCAATACCCATTGCCAAGGATTGATGATCTGTTTGATCAAATGAAAGGCACGATGGTGTTTTCAAAGATCGACTTGAGATCAAGGTATCACCAGTTACATATCAAGGAGGATGACATCCTTAAGACCTCCTTTAAGATGAGGTTTGGACATTATGAGTTTATTGTTTTACCATTTGGACTGGCGAATGCCCAGGGGTATTTATGAGTTTGATGAACGTGGTTTTACGCAACTATGTGGACAAGTTTGTCCAAGTATTCATTGACGATATTTTGATTTACTCTCGGGCGATGGAGGAGCATGAAAAACACTTTCACTTGGTACTACATTGTTTGCGAGAGAACAAATTGTATGGGAAATTGTCTAAATGCTCATTTTATCAATCGATGATTCACAACTTAGGGCATGTCATCTCCGACGAAGGTATCTCTATGGATCCAAAAAAGGTCGAGGATATTATGGAATGGCCTGCATTGATGAATGTCCCTGAAGTGCGTATCCTTATGGGCTTAGAGGGATACTATCAATGGTTTATTGAGGGTTTTTCGAAGAGAGAAAAATCCTATTATGGAATTGCAAAAGAAGAACAAGAAGTTCATTTGGACCGAGAAATGTGCAGAAGAATTTCAGAGGCTCAAGAAGCTGTTGACAACTGCACCGATACTAAAGGTCCCTGATATGGATGCATAATTCTTTGTATGAACTGATGCATCCAAAGAAGGCTTAGTCGGAGTCTTGATGCAAGATGGTCGAGTGATCTCTTACATCTCAAGAAATTTGAGAAGGCATGAGGAGAACTATGTGATGCACGATTTGGATTGTTAGCCATTGTCTATGCCTTGAGTGATTGGAGACACTACCTTATTGGATGAAAATTTGAACTAAAAATAGACCAATGTGGACTACATCAGAACTTTAAGCAAAGCGACTTGAACACATGACAACGACATTGACTAGAATTGCTTAGCAAGTACGATTTTGAGATTACTTACATAAAGGGAAAAATGAACAGAGTGTCAGATGCATTGTGTTGGAGACCAGACATATTTTTGGTTATGCCTCTTCAGATGAATCTATATGAAACTATTCTAACCTTACAGTGCGATGATGACTGGTACAAGGAGGTCAAGTATTTTTTCAGACAAAACACAATGATGGTGCCAAAATTTGATGTATTTACTATGGACAACGATGGATTATTGATATTTAAAGGTAGAATTTACGTACCTCCCAACGACGAGTTGAAGAGTTTGATCCTAAAAGAGTCTCACAGAGCAGTGTAATGGCTCACCTTGGAGTCACGAAGACGAGGGAAGACCTTAAACCCTTATTCTTTTGGAAAGGAATGAAGGCAGACATTGTCAACTATGTGGCCAGATGTTTAGAATGTCAGTAGGTGAAGGATGAGCATAGACATCTGGTAGGACTACTATAGCCACACGCTATTTCGAAATCAAAATGGGAGGTCATTTTGATAGATTTCATTCTTTGATTTCCACTGACAACAAGGAGACATGACTCAATTTTTATGGTAGTCGATACTCTGACAAAGACTGCTCATTTTATTCCTGTGTGTATGACATATCAGGCGTTTTACATAGATATATTTTTCATCAATGAGATTGTGAGGCTGCACGATGTGCCTAAGAGGATTATATCTGATAGAGGATCAGTGTTTACCAGACGATTTTGGATTAGTTTCCAAGAGGCCTTGGGAACCCAACTTAACTTTAGCACCACGTATCACCTGGAGACAAACGGGTAGACCAAACGAACAAACCAAATCTTGGAGGATATGTTGTGTATGCACGTTATGGACCAACATAAGCATTAGGAATAATTCTTTCCACTCGTAGAATTTGCATATAACAACAATTATCAAAGCACCATTAAGATGGTGCCTTTCTAATTTCTTTACAGATGACTGTGTCAGACGCCTTTTAGTTGGGATCAGCTTGATGATAGGGTCCTGGTGGGAAAAAAAGTGATCCAAGAAATGGAAGATCAAATGAAAACAATAATAAAAAGGACCAAGGAAGTGCAATATTGACAGAAGAGTTATGCTGATGTGCATCATGTCAATTGTGGTTACGAAGTTGGCGATTGAGTATTCTTGTGGATGAAACCACATAAGAGTTCGATCAAGTTTGGAAAGGGTTATAAAATCTCTCCTAGGTTCATGGTACCTTTTGAGATTGTGGAAAGGAAGGGGCCCGTGGCCTATCGACTAGCCTTGCCTGATTCTTTGAGGCGTATGCACGATGTTTTTCATGTATCTATTTTGAGACATTATATTAGTGATCCCACACATGTTATTGACATGATTTCTTTGTAGGTATTTGATGAGTGTGCGCTCACGGTGGAGCCAATCCAAATTTTGGACCATCGCATTCGAAAACTACGACGTTGAATAGTAGATCAGGTCAAGGTCCAGTGGGAAAACTATAGTCTGCACTTGGTGACCTGGGAGGACGCATATGATATGTGCCAACAGTTTCCATTTTTCTTTGAGAGATAGACTTATGATACTGTGATAAAATTAATTTCGGCACTTATTTACTGTGAAACTTCAGGATGAAGTTTAAACAAATAGGGGGTGTATGTAACATCCCGCTCTTGTTCGCACTGAGCGAACTTATTCTTTGAGGACACTTGCATGTGAGTGATCCAGGTTATTATGCTATTGGTCGTTTTGATAATGATTATGAGATATTATGGATTTGATGATATGTTATTTTGTTGTATTTACCTAAACAGGTGCTATTGACTAGGTTCTCCTGAGTGTGAAGGACTCCAAACATTGACGATGCAAAGGCATCGATGAAACCTCTTGGACTCTGGATCAAGTCAGGGAGTGGACTATTGGGGTTTGAATGTTTTTGATATGACATATGTAGATATGATTATATGTTATGATGATCGATTATTATTGCTCACATAATTCATTGATGGATGCAGGCTCATGATATCTTGCTGACCAGACTCACATTTGGAGTAGAGGGGTCACATAGGACAACCAGAGACATTGAGGGAGAGGTGTGGCAGAATCCCTACCCAAAACCTACTAGCAATCCTATTGTGGCTTGAACTATAGGTTAACGATTACGTAGTTCGAGAAGACCCACGATGTTGTGAGGGAATATTGTGATAGTCGCTCACGATGATTCTAAGGGGCATGTAATAAGGTAGGGGCCTTATTCCTTAGATCCCCTTAGTTTTCCACAAGATCACCTGGCGGAGTATTGACTCTAGGGGTTTGACGTCTACCAAATTTAGTCAAGAGGTGAGTGGCACCCTTAGAGCACGTAATGCATCTTGAAGGGCACATTGCGCAAGAAAAATGGAAGGAGGTGAGTTGCACCCTTGGAGCACCTAGTGTGTCCTGAAGGGCACACCGTGATTTTAACTGGTAAGTGAATAAAACTAGTCGACCTTAAAATGAATGATGTGATAAGTAAGGTTTAAAAAAAAAATTTCCTAATAAAAAAATGTCGCCCAACCTAGTGAAATTAAAACCTAGGTCAAAGTAGTACATGTGATCAAAAAATAATAATAAATAAATATGTAACAAGAAGGGGGGTAATAAATTCAAACTTATTTGTTAAAGTCAAAATTATAATGGAGGATTAAATTTTAAAAAAAAGGGGTAGTGGTTGTTTTTATCTACATTTTCTAATTTAATTTTTAGTTAAAAAGAAAAGAGGGTAAATGGTTGTTTTTATCTACACTTGCTAAATTAATTTTTAGTTAAAAAGGAAAAAGGGTAAAATTATGGTTGTTTTATCTACACTTGCTAAATTGATTTCCTTTAATTAAAAAGGAAAAAGGGGGAAACTTAAAAGAAATATGAAACTTAAAGAAAAATGGAAACTTAAAGAAAAGGGGAAACATAAAGAAAACATTGAATGTCTAACTTAGTAAGGAATCTTGCCTTTGGAACTTTATAATTATGAACTCAACTAGGAATTAAGTAAGGCATAAGTCATTTAAGAAGTGTAAGAGAATTTTAAGACACCAAGGAGTGTTTTTATTAAAGCTCTTAGGTGGATGAGGGAAATAGGAATGTTTAATTAATTAATAAAATTGATTTTCTAGTGCAACTAGGGGATCGGGCGACATGCGTACGGGGAAGGTTTTCGAAATTAATTAACTGAAAAATGAATTTAATGAGAATTTGGGAAACTAATTACTTAAAAACTCTATAAAAAGGATGGAGGAGGAGGAGTATGGATCAGATATTTTGTGTAACATTATGCTGCTGAAATTTTATCTTGACTGAACTTTCTCTTGTGGGATTTGGGATACCCAGATCGGGAAACGAGTGGTAGCTCGACCTTGTAAGGTGAGCTGGGTGCTAGCATTCTCTGGTATTGTGTGTGTGGCTCCTTTGTGGCTCAGGGGGCACAGGGGAAAGAAGAGTACCTCTAGAATTGGATGGGAGGTACCAGTGATCTCACATCGATTGGCAAGCGGAAGCTGGACAAAGCACGCAGGGGACAACGACTTCAGAGCTTTCAAATTTGGCTATGGTATGCATGTGTATATTTGTATTGAATGGTAGTTTAAATATTGTTCCTGCACCTTCAGTAATGTACTTCTACTGTGTTAAATTTTATGCTTAATCAACGTAACATTATCCATAGATTCATTTATCTTTCCGCAAATTGTCTTAAAGAGCCTAGCGTTTTATGATAAGAGAAATTAAAGTCATCCCAGCCTTATGATCACTGTATTTTGAATTAATTTCCCATGACGAACCCAAACTCTAATTGCAATGACTTCTCTGCATTGGTTTTTATTGATTTAATACAAAGAAAAATTGTGTTCTTATATCCTGTCCCTTATCCCTTAAGTTATTAGTCTATGCCTGAGAGTTCAGCCAGGATCCTAATAGACTGTCTTCACTATGGTGTTTAAGACTGAGATTTAAATTCCCTACTTTCTTCTGCATGGATAATAAGAGAAGGATAAATTTTCGACCAGTTATCTATCCCTTACTTATCTCTGTGTTTTTCTCTTATGATTAATCTCTTATCTATGCGTTTTCTTTATGCATAATCCCTACGTCATTCCCATAATTTTATCTCAGGGTTTGATTGATAAATCCTAGCATTTTCAAATGGTAAACCTCTGTGTGTTTGATTGGTAAATCCCAGTGTTTTTGGATGGTAATTCTCTGTGTTGTTTTTGAGTATAATCTCTGCATTTTGAGTGAGTATCTCTGCGTTTGACTGATATTAATGTAGAGTGATCAATATTTGAATGATTAATCTTTGTAGGATTAATCTCTGAAGAAATAGCTTTTACCAAATTCATTTTTTCCCAAAAATTGTAAATTCGTTTTATCCAAAAATCATAACTCGTTTTTACCAAATTTGTTTTACCCAATTCGTTTCTACCGAAAATCTTTTTTACTTGTTGTTCGGGTGCTTATAATATTTACGAAAATAATATTAATAGACAACATTTATACATTGAATGATAGAGATTTAATGATTGACAACATGTTAGCAATATCATGACTGCATTTTTATGACAGTGAATCTTAATTAATTAACAACAATATAATGGATAGTGATTTAATGATTGACAACATGTTATCATGGATAACGATTTAATGATTGACAATGTGTTAGAAATATCAAGACTGCATTTTTATGATAGTTTTTAATATGATTGACAGTAAATGTTATTTACACAGCGATCATATCTACACAAAGATCCATATATTTACACAACGATCATAGTTACACAACGATCATATGGATCATATAGTTACACAACGATATACTTATGATTTAGTTGCAAGTTGTTTATCTTCTTTTTAACTAGCAAGGCCTTCCTCTGTTTAATACTAGGAACCAAGCATAAGATTTTTACTACCTATTACTGTTTTCATTGTCTTTTTATAATTGCCTCAAGTCTAATTTGTGACGGTTAATTTGTCGCCTTGAAGCATTTGAAAAATTGTCATGTTGTTTGTATGAGTACTTTTTATGCCAGTTCTATTTCCTTTTACATATTTAGTTTTGACAATTTGGCAGTTAATAGTGAAGGGTTGACTTGATAGTTAATGACATTTTATGTTGTTGTAACAACCCCTTCGTTAGGACTACAAGGGAAGTAATTTTTTAATTTTTATTTTTTTTTAGTAAGGAAGGCAATGGCGACAACAGCTGAACCACACAACTAACGAAGAACGTAAGCACGCAGTCCAGGAAACAGAAAACCATGACTCCACACACTGGCACAAGAGAAAATGGGTGAAACATGCATAGAACAACAAGGAGAAATGACTACCAGCCCGATGCAACAAGACCACGCCTACAAGCTAAGGGACAACATTCCCCTCTCGACACAACGACCTTGATGACCAATGACTAGAACCTCAAGGCACGTGAACCAAACACATGAAGGCATTCAACCCATGCACCAAAAGCAACTTACAATGCTCAACAACACTCACACGGAAGGCACTGACTCCGACCAAGTTATCATTCGTCACTATCCAATAGGGCGTGCCATGATCACCTCATCAAGAATCATGCCATCCCAAGGTGATAGACGCATCAATAACCTTGGCACAACATAACCTAACAGGACCAAGGACTCAAGAAAATCCAGTGCGCTAGGAGGCGAAACAACTAACAAGAAGACTACGCCCACACCCCAAGCAACCGGTCAACCAGACTCCATATGACGTTACTCAAAAGAAAAAAATGTGCAACGGTTACACGACTTCGCCAACAACCCAAACCATTAATCAAGTCTAAATTAGTCAATAATTGCAAATATAATTTAACATTAATTACAATCGAATTTAGCAAGTCTAATTTACAATTTAGTCAATACTCACCAATCTAATTTAATCATTAATTACAATCTAATTGGGCAATTCTAAATTAATCCATAATTACCATCTAACTTAGCAATTAACATTATATAACAACATTAACAATATCAATGTAGAATGCTACAATTATAACACTTATTAACAAATTAAATTACAACATGCCTTCTATCTATATTAACCGTACTAAAACAATAATCTATCTATTAACATTAAAAAGAATCTGCTGAGAAATAATGATGCCATTAAACCAATCTATTTTCATGCGGTTTTGTCGTTTATAAATAATTGCCATTTGACGCTACTCAACTCAATTTTGTTGCTATCTTGTTGTTTATAATTAAATGTCAAATCAAGCTATTCAATGCAAATTCAATGCTATCTTGTTGTTCCTAAATAAATGTCATGTCAAAGCTAATCAATGCACATTTGATGTTAATTTCTATTTATAATTAATTGCCACCTTGATGCTATTTAATGAAATTTAATGCTAGCTTGTTGTTCATAAATAAATGTCATTCAGAGTCATTTCATGCAGTTGATGCTTTTTGGCTATTTAAAACAAATGTTATTTCAATGCTAATCCAAACCATTTGTGGTCTATCCATTAACTATTAGCTGAGTCGAACTGTGGTATAATTAACGAAAATTTTTGTAGAGTAAAAGGAGTAAACTACACATTCGATGAAAACTAGCAGTCCTACCATTAATGAGTGTAGGTCTGTCATAGACCAACGTAGGCATGCTATGCCTTGCTATCCATCATTGTTCCTTAATGTGTTAATTCACAGTAATTAACATGAACGATTCTATTCACTGAATTATGATAAATTCGTTGTAATTATAGGAGCAATTATATTTGCTATAATATGATATTCGTTGCAGTTACTAGAGAAATTATATTCACTGTAAGTTCAGTGATACAAATGTTGATATACCATTTGTGGGGAAAAATAAAATGTAGGTCTACACGGTCAAAGTTATCATAGATATAAATACGAAGTGAGGCAAATTCGTGGTTAAAAATAAACATAGTTTTTCACAGTGAAGAAGGTAGAGATACGCGCTGGGATTAATGGCCAAAATCGTAGAGGTTTAAAGAAAAAATCATTGAGGTTAATAACGATTAAAGGTAGAGATTAATCGCAGAGACTAATGTCAAAAATAGTAGAAGTTTAAATGCAATCACTGAGGTTAATAAGCATCGAACGAAATCCTTAACAAGTGGCAAAATATCCAGGTGATAAGCAACAATTGTTGTCCAAAAAATGGCAAATCGCAGTCTTAGCAATTGGCAAAATCCCCAGGTAACAATTTGGCCAAATCATCGTCTTAGCAATTGGGAAAATTGTCAGGTAACAATTTGGAAAAATAGCAGTTTTAACCAGTAACTATGGCAATCTTAACAAGTGTCAAATCGTAATGTAATAAGAAACGAATTGCAGTCAAAGAAACAACCAGATTCGCCAGGTAAATAAATAGTGGTTTTTGTCTTAAAAATGGAAAAATCCTCAGAGAATTATATCCAACAATGAAAATGCATTCAATATATAAGAACACAGAGTTGAAAATCGTGGGTGAGGGTGTTGAAATGCAGAGAATACTAAGCAAAGTTTTCGGATGCCGAGAACGATTAATATGCAGAGGTGATATAACATGCAGATACCAAAGCAAGGTGGAGATCAAACTCATAGATAAGAAGGTGTAAACAACTGGTCAAACACATTCTTTTCTCATCATCCATGCACAAAAAAAAAGGGCATTAGAATCTATAGATCGTTGTGCACTGAAGTAACGACCTTCGATTCGGCTCCTAACCGACTGCTCAGGCATGAAATGATGAACTAGGGATGAGGGAAAAAAGAAAAACTCTTCACAACAATAAATAAAACCCAAGGACAGTCACAACATGAAGGAATCAAATGAAAAGGGAATCAAGTCAAGTAACAAGCTTAAGGCTATGGGGAAATTTAAGTTCTCGGTTGAAATAATAAGTAAAACATTTTCTTTACCCAATTAAAATAAAGAAATGAAAGCATAAGGTATAATAATAATCTACCATGCAGGATCAAGTAAGCATACCATATCCCAAGTTGTCTTCTTTGAGTCATTGTCCCACGCGCTCTGTGCATCTCCTGCTTGCCGAATGATGAGACTTCACTGGTACCTCCCAGCCAATGCTATGGGTACTCTTCCTTCCCCTTAGCCCCATGAGCCGCAAATGGTCCATGCAAACTAAACCAGAGATTAGATAGCTCCCATCGCACCTCGCAAGGCTATGCTACCACTCCTCACCGAGCTGGGTATCCCAACTCCCACAAGCTAAGTCAGTCAAGTCTAAATTTCTCCAGTGTAACGTTACGCATAATAGAAAAGATCCATCCTCCTCCTCCTCCCTCCTTTATATAGATTTTCTAAGTCATTCAGTTTCCCAAAATTCCTATTTAATTTAATTCCCATTAATTTGATTCAAAAAAATCCTCCCCGTAAATGTGTCACCCATCCCCTTCATTGCACCAGAAATTAATTTCATTAATTAAATAATTAATCCTATTTCCCTCACCCACCTAAAAGCATTCCTAGAATTTCTCCTAGGTATCCCCATATTCCCTTACACATTTTAATGACTTACCCCCTTACTAATCCACTAGTTGAGTTCAATTTAGAAAGTTCTTAAATGCAAGATACCTTACTAAGTTGGTCTTTCTATTTTTTTCCTTATGTTTCCCTTTCTCTTTATGTTTCCCGCTTTTTCCTAGTTTCCTAATTCTCTTAAATTTACATCTTTCCCTTTTCATTTAAAACTCAAATTTGCAAGTGTAGAAAATTAAATTTTCCCCTTTTTCTTTTTAATTAATAAATTTTTAATTAGCATATGTGACAAACAATTAATTCCCTTTTAAAATTTTAAATCCCTCCATAATTTGATTTTAATAATTTAATCGAGTTTCTTACCTCCCTTTGTCACATGTTTAATGATGATTATAAGTATTATATATATATATATATATATATATATATATATATAGATATAGATATATAGATATATAATTTTTTTCTCTTACCACAAGTATCACCTAGACCTAGATTTTATTTTCCTAGGCTGGGAGACATTTTATTAAGGAAATGGTATTAAATATTTCTTATTACTTTATTCCTTCTAAGGCCATATAGATTTATTCACTTATTAGTTAACAATGTAGCATGCCCTTTGATGTAGGAGCATCATAAGCAAGCCAGCAAGAAAGCATGAAGGCAAAGGACAACTGGAAATGCACCAGCACACATTTTGAGAATGTTTTGAATTTGAAAAGACAATGCGTTAATGTAATATCGGGGAGGATGTATTTACATTTATGTTTTGGATATTGTAAACAGATCTTGAGCGTTGCTCTCATCTGTTGGTTATGGACGCATTTAAGTGTAATGAATGTAAAGTAGATAGATTTTAATTTCTTAAAATATAACTTAGAACTGTAGGAGGGAAAACTCGTAAAAGACACCCTTGCTTGTATTGTATTATGATTCTCTTTAGAATTTGTTGTAGAACTATAGAAAAAGGATCAGAGAAGAACCAATATTGTAGATGGTATAAGTAGATAGATTTATCTATAGAATCCATGTACATAAGCATTTGGATTAATATAAAGAAGCTTTGATCCAAGTTCAGGGTGTTGTGATGAACATTGTTTGCATCTATTAAATGGTATGTTTACAATTTTCTTATATTCTCTGCTATACATTTGTTTCTATGTTATGCATGTGTATGATCATGTTTTCATGTTGAATGTATGAAGTCCATGGGAGGAGGAAGTATGAGCTTCATTTTTTTCTCTTCCTGAGAATTCCTACAAGGAGTGCAACAAAATTCCACAAGGAGTGTGTTGACGGGGTTCTGATTTTTATCTCAGAAAAACTTAGGAGATATATCATTATCCTCATATCAGCAGAAGTGATGGTATAGCACGGCCATGCAAGGTGTTCGTAGGCTGGTTGAAGTCTTAGACTTATTCAATTTCGGGAGTGGTTGAAGAACTTTTGTCATGTGAGGAGTTCACATAGTTGAAATTCATCATAATAACCATAGGTTATTATAAAAGCCGCAACATGTGCGTGCAGGGATTCCTTAGAGTCCGGAAGTTGCAGTGAGATCCAAATATTAGAAGGGATAGAACCTTTTAAGTGTTTAGAGGGAGACGAGTGCTGAAATCAACTATAAGAAAGAAAGCTCAGAAGGGTTGACACTAGAGTGTTTGGCAGAGGAGCACTAGAAGTCTGGACATACGATGGAAGCGCCTCGAGGAAGAGGTGTCAATTTTTCGTGGGTCATTGGATTCAGTCAAATAATGAGGAGGATAAGGATGAGTGTCTTTTAGTGCCCATAATCTCAGGAGAAATAGTGGTTGTTGGATCTGGATCAACGAGATTCGTTGATCTCTTGTTTGAATTTCTCCCTTTCGGAATTCGAGACGTGGAGGATGTTTTGACTTTGAGTCGAGAGTTGTGAACTCCTGATTCACGAAGTCCCAATAGAAACAAGACCGTCAGATTTTGGCATGTCGAGAATCGTTGATCTGCATCAAGTAAATTTTGAGGATTCAAAAATCGAGGAAATAGAGAAGAATACTTTCCCCAAAGTCATGAAAGGGGAATTTCTAGATTAATCGGGATCGTTGGCTTGTGGAGGATCTGGACCATAGATCTAGGGTCATTAGATCTTCAGAAGTTAGGGATTTGAAATGGAAAGAGGAGTTGTTCGTTGATTCCTCGAATTGTGAAATCCCAAAATAATTGGGCGTTGGGACCTAGTTCTCAGAGAGGGGTCACAATGAGCATATGGAAGAGAGGGCTAGTAATCGCTAGGCCCCTAGTTGGGTTTCAGGGTTTCAAAGGTTGGGATGTTGGATTTGTGTCATATCAACATCCCTGAAATCACAAAGTGTGAAGTGATGTTGAGTTGCCACATGGTCATAACTTTGTGCTCGCATGAGAGAAGAGCTCACGCCTAACACCAATTTATGCAGGTGGGGTTTTGCATAAGGACCTGTGGATTGGTTAATTGGAGGTTCTAGCAGTGGACCTAAAGAGTCATTTTTGCTCAACGATATAAGAGATCCTTGGAATGGGAGGTCAGTGGAACCTGTTGAGGTGGGGGTCTACGTGTGGTGGTATCAGAGCTTACAATCATTGTTTTTTGTAAGCAAGAGGGAGACAGAAGGCAAGTTATGATTTGAATTCTGTGTGGAATAGATTTAAACCATGCCACCCAGAAAACACCAAGATAGACCAATGCCTGATCCAGCTGTGGAAAGGGAAATGAGAGAAATTCGTGCTTGATTAGATTCTATGGAGAAAACACAGAGACTGACAGTTGATGCTAGAGATGTTAGTGAGGTTGAAAGTGAAAATGAGGCTGGAGTCGAAGAAGAAATTGTAGCCGAAGATGCTGCAGAAGAACGTCTATTTAGAGTTGTTGCAAGAATATGTGCCAGGGAAAATATGGGCATTTCGATGTATGAAGGCAACTTAGACGTTGAGGAGCTGCTAGATTGGTTTAGAGCTCTGGATAAATACTCTGACTATGAAGACATCGAAGAAGATAGGAAAGTAAAACACGTTGTCACTAGACTTAAAGGGAATGCAACACTGTGGTGGGATGAGCTACAGGTTGATGGGAATTGCAAAGGAAAGAAAAGAATCAAAATCTGGGATAGAATGGTTGCAAAGATGAAAGCCAAGTTTATACCCAGAGATTACCAAATCAATCTATTTCGAAGAATGCATAATTTGAGACACAAAGGGATCACAATGAAGGAATACACTGAAGATTTCTACAAGATAAACATTAGAGATGGTCATCGAGAAAGTGATGATGAAAAGGTCACCAGATACATGAATGGTCTAAGATATGAAATTTAGGATGAGATGAGCATGGTAACAATCAAGAATGTAGAAGATTCTTATTAGATTGCTTTGAAGGCAGAAGAGAAATTGGCCCAAAAGAAAGGACAAAGAGGCAAAGGTAGAAGTCAAATCAGAGGAAAAGAAATTTCCCAGGATAGAGTATAGAAGCCCAAGGAGGAAGGAAGGAAAACCCATACTCACCCATAAAGGGGAGGAAGTTCACAAGGAAGGAAATACACTGACAGAAACAGTTTTCTATGAGAAAGAGAAAGAGGAAGAGGTTGAGGTGGTGAAATAAAGTATTTTTTCTATGGAAAGATAGGACACAAATATTGGGAATGCCCAGATAGAAAAAGAGACAAAGGATAAGCTCACATTTCTGAAGCATAAGGGATAAATGTTGAGGTAGAAGATGCAGAAGGAGGAAGGTTCTTGATGATGAGAAAGATTCTCTTAAATCCGGAAAAAAAGATAGAAAATCCAGTCCAAAGGAAAATTTTATTTAGGAATGCTTGCAAGACCAAGGACAGGGTATGCAGGGTGATAGTTGATAGTGGAAGCACAAATAACCTAGTATCCACAGAGATGGTGGAGAAGCTAGAATTGGAGACTGTTGCACATCTGAGCCCATATAAAGTTTCGTGGTTACAAAAAGGACATCAGGTAACTGTCACTAAACAATGTTTAGTTGAATTTAAGATAGAGGGATATAATGATGAAATTTTATGTGATGTTATTCCCATGGATGTCTGTCATCTTTTGTTGGGGGGACTATGGCATTATGATATAAATGTTTTTCATGATGGGAGGAAGAACACATACACCTTGGAGAAGAATGGTAGAACACATATGTTGCTGCCAATTAAAGATGAAAAGGTGAAGTCAGAAGCAAGAAATACTATACTTCTCATGAGTGGGAAGGAACTTATTGAGGAGGTCAACAAATAAGAAGAAATGTAGTTTTCTGTGGTGAGAAAATGTAGATTCATCTTAACCAGTACCAAGATAGATGATCTACTTGAGGAAATTCAGGAATTGCTAGAGAATTTCGCTGATATAGTAGTGGATAAATTACCTTGTTCATTTATGCCCATCAAGAGCATAAATCATCACATTGACCTTATACCTGGAGCAAGTTTACCCAACAAAGCAGCATACTGATTGATGCCACAAGAGAATGAAGAGGTCAAGAACAAATTTCAGGATTTAATGGATAAAGGGTTGGTTAGAGAGCTTGAGTCCATATGCTATACCTACAGTGTTAAGCCCAAAGAAATATGGTGGATGGAGAATGTGTACGGACTCGAGGGATATAAACAACATCACCATTAGATATAGATTTCCTTTACCGAGGATGGATGATTTAATGGATTTCTTGAGTGGAGCAAAGTTTTTTTCAAAAAATTATTTGAAAAGTGGATATCACCAGATTAGAATGAGGGAAGGTGATGAATGGAAGACAACATTCAAGATGAATGAAGGACTATATGAATGGCTTGTTATGTGGTTTGGCTTGACGAATGCACCCAGTAATTTTATGAGATTTATGAACAAAGTAATCATATATCTTGATGATATACTGATATTCAATAAGACTGAAGGGGAACATATGAAGCATTTAACTGCAGTAATGAAGAGGTTACAGCAAGAGAAATTGTTGATAAATCTGAAAAAGTCATCTTTCATGAAGAAAAAACTCATTTGCTTAGTTTTTGTGATCTTTGCAAATGAGTTAAAGATGGATCCAGAGAAGGTAAGAGAAATAAAACATTGGCCATCTCTAAGGAGCATCTTTGAAGTCAGAAGCTTCAATGGACTAGCCAGTTTATACAGGAAGTTCATCGGGAATTTTAGTAGGATATGTGCACCAATGATGGACACGGTCAAGAAAAGACACAAATATTTTCATTGGACATAAAAGGCGGAGAAAATTTTCAAGTTGTTGAAAGATAATATAATTGAACAACCAGTTCTGGTTCTACCAGACTTCAGCAAAACATTTCAAGTGAGATGTGGCACAAGTGGATTTCCGATTGGAGCAGTATTGAGTCAAGACAATAGACCAATTGCATACTTCAGTGAGAAGCTAAACAAGACCAAGATGAAGTATTCCACATAAGATAAAGAGTTTTATGTAGTCATACAAGTGTTGAAGAAGTGGATACACTACTTGGTTCTGAAGGAGTTTGTGTTGTATAGCAACAATCATGCCCTACAATTTATAACCAAACAGGAGAAATTGTATCAGAAACATGAAAAATGGGTTGAATTTATGAAGAAATTTACTTTTTTTATAAAGAACATTTATGGAACTGCTAACAAAGTTGTTGATGCATTGAGCAAGAAATGTTTGATTCTACAGGAGTTTAGAGTGAAAACTTTAGGTTTTGACAATCTCAAGGAGATGTATAGAGATGATGTAGATTTTAAGGAGTCTTATGAAACATGTGAGAATCCAGTTCTCAGAGATAGGATTCAATGGATTGAATATTTAATTCATGATGGATTATTATTCAAGGGAAATCAGTTGTGTATACCGAAATTCTCTATGAGAGAAAACCTTTTGAAGGAAAAACATAGTGGAGTATTCGCTGGACATTTTGGCCATTATAAGACCTTCGCGCAACTAAATGGCTCATACTATTGGCCAGGAATGAGGACGGATGTCAATAAATTCATGAACAGGTGCAGGATTTTCCATCATGCAAAGGGGAAAAGACAAAATACAGATTTGTATCAACCATTGCTAATACCAGAGAGGCCATGGGATGCGATAAGCATGGATTTTATGTTGGGACTGTCGAAGACACAAAGGGGTTGTGATTCCATATTTGTGGTAGTCGATATATTTTCTAAAATGGCACATTTCATCCCATGTCAATAAATTAATGATGCAACACATATTGTGAATCTGTTTTTCAAAGAAGATGTTAGACTTCATGGGTTACCCTAGAGTATTATATCGGACATGGATACCAAATTTGTGTGTCATTTCTGGGGGGGGCTATGGAAGAGGTTGGTGATAAATTTATCTTTTAGCTCAGCATATCATCCTCAGATGGATGGACAAACTGAGGTAGTAAATAGGAGTTTGGGGGAATTAATAAGGATTTTAGTAGCTGAACACCACAGCCAGTGGGATTAGATTCTGCCACAAGTCGAATTTGCATATAACAATTCACCGAACAGAAGCATGAGACAAATCCCATTTCAGATAATGTATGTAATGTAGCCAAGAGGATTATATGAGTTGAGAGACTTAGATTAGAGTGAGTTCAAAAGTGTTAGAGCAGAAGATTTTGTAGTAGGAATGCAGGAACTCCATAATAAGATTAAAGAGCGGTTACAGAATTCCAACCAAGAATACAAGCGCAGAGAAGATCAACACAACAAAGAAATTCAGTTTGAAGTAGGTGAGTTGGTTATGGAACATCTTAGAAGAGAAAGGTTCCCAAGGGGAACATACAATAAGCTGAAGATGAAGAAAATTGGGCCATGTAAAATTTTGTGAAATTTTGAGGCAAATGCTTATGAAATTGGATTACCAGATGGGGTAGGAATTTAACCCATATTCAACATAGAAGATTTGTATCCTTACAGAGAAGATGAAACAGAGGGATCAGAGGATAAGAAGGAATTACAATGGGTTAAACAAATGCATGTAGTTGAAAGGCCATAGATGGAAAATATCGTTGATCAGAGAGTTGGTAAAAAGACCCAGAGAAAAACATATTTTGAGTACTTCCTAAAATGGAAGGGACACCGGATTGAAGATGCCAATTGGGAAAGTGAAGTAGATAACCAAAGACATGGATAGATGGTGTAGGAGCTCATGAATTTTTCAACCAAGGGAGTATGATGCAGGAGCATCGTAAGCAAGGAAACAAGTGAGTGCGAAGGCAAAGGACAACTAGAAATGCACCAACACACATTTTGAGAATGTTTTGAATTTGAAAAGACAGAGCATTAATGTAATATCTGGGATGATGTATTTACATTTATGTTTTGGAGATTGTAAACAGATGTTGAGCATTGCTCTCATCTGTTGGTTATGGAGGCATTTAAGTGTAATGAATGTAAAGTAGATAGATTTTAATTTCTGATAAGATAGCTTAGAACTGTAGGAGGGAAAACTCATAAAAGACACCCTCGCATGTATTGTATTATGATTCTCTTTAGACTTTGATGTAAAACTGTAGAAAAAGGAGCAAAGAAGAACCAAGATTGTATATGGTACAAGCGGATAGCTTTTTCTATAGAATCCATGTACATAAGCATTTGGATTAATATAAAGAAGCTTTGATCCAAGTTAAGGTTTTTGTGATTAATATTGTTTGCATCTATTAAATGGTATGTTTACAGTTTTCTTATATTCTTTGTTATCAATTTGTTTCAATGATTGGTGTGTGTATGCTCGTGATTTCATGTTGAATGTATGAATTCCATGGGAGGAGGAAGTATGAGTTTCAATTGTTTTTCTTCCTGAGAATTCCTGCAAGGAGTGCATCGAAAGTCCGCAAGGAGTGCATTGATGGGGTTCTGAATTTTATCTCAGAAAATCTCAGGAGAGATATTGTTATTCTCATACCAACAAAATTGTAGGTATAGAATAGGGTCGTGCAAGGTGTGTGTAGGCCAGTTGACGTCTTAGACTTATTCAATTTGGGGAGAGGTTGAAGAACTTCTGTCACACAAGGAGTGCACATAGTTGAAATTCATCATAATAACCAGAGGTTATTATAAAAGCCATAAGGTGTGAATGTAGGGATTCCTTAGAGTCTAGGAGTTGCAGTGAGAGCCCAAGATTAGAAGGGATGTAACCTTTGAAGTGTTCAGAGGGAGACAAGTGCTGAAGTCACCTATAAGAAAGAAATCTCAGAAAGGTTGACGCCAAAGTGTTTGGCGGAGGAGCACTAGAAGTCTGGATGGATGGTGGAAGCGCTTTGAGGAAGAGGTGTCAATTTTTTTGTGGGCCGTTGGATTCAGTAAAACAGCGAGGAGGATAAGGTTGAGTGTCTTTCAGTGCCCATAACCTCAGGAGAAATAGTGGTCGTTGGATCTGGATCAACAAGGTCCATTGATCTCATGTTTGAATTTCGACGTTTCAGAATTTGGGATGTGGAGAACGTTGTGACTCAAAGTCGAGAGTTGTGAACTACTGATTCTTGAAGTCCCAATAGAATGAGGACCATTATATATTGGCATGTCAAGAGCCGTTGATCTGTGTCAAGTAAATTTTAGGGATTCTGAAATCAGGGAAACAGAGGAGAAGACTTTCCCCAAAGTCGTGAAAGAAGAATCGTCGACCTAATCGAGATCGTTGGCTTGTAGAGGATCTAGAACGTAGATATGGGTTCATCGGATCTTCGAGAGTCGAGGATTCGAAAGGGAAATAGGAGTTGTTTGATTATTCCTCGAATCGCGTAATCCTAAAATAATTGGGAGTTGGGACCGAGTTCTTAGAGAGGGATTGCATCGAGCGTATAGAAGAGAGGGCTAGCACTCGCTAGGACCCTATTTGGGTTTCGGGGTTTCAGGGTATTGTAGTTGTATCATTTCAACATCTCTGAATTCACGAAGTGCGAAGTGAAATTGAGTTGGAATGTGGTCATAGCGTCATGGTCGCATGAGAGAAGAGCTTGCTACTAGTGCCATTTTGTGCAGGCGGGGTTTTTCATAAGGACTTGTGGATTGTTTAATTGTAGGTTCTAGTAGTGGACCTGAAGAGCTATTTTGGCTCGGTGATATAAGAGATCCTTAGACCGAGAGGTCAGTGGACCCTACTGAGGTGGGGATCTATGTGACCCTTCAGGATGCACTAGGTTCTCTTAGGGTTCCACTCACCTCATTCTATTTCCCTTGTGCGACGTGCCCTTCAGGACGCACTACGTGCTCCAAGGGTGCCACTCACCTCTTTCCATTTTTCTTATACGACGTTCCCTTAAGGATGCACTCCATGCTCCAAGGGTGCCACTTACCTCATGACTGACTTGATAGACATCAAAAACCCTTGGAGTCAATACTCTTCCAGGTGATCTTGTGGGAGACTAAGTGTCGCTAAGGAATAAGGCCCCTACCTTATTGTGTGCCCCTTAGAATCATCGTGAACATCTGTTGCAGTTGGCCCTCATGACATCGTGGGTATTATCGAACTAGTTAATCGTTAACCTACAATTAGAGCTAGGGAGGAAGTGCTAGTAGGTTGTGGCAGGGCTGCTATCCACACCTCTCCCTCAATGTCTCTGGTTATCGTGCGTGACCCCTCTACTCCACATGTGAGTCTGGTTGGCAAGCTATCGTAGGCTTGCATCATCAGCGAATCATGTAAGAAATATATCCATAATCATATCATCTAATCAGATGCGCAAATTTCATATATAAAACAATCAAACCCCAATAGTCCACTCCCTGAATCGATCCAGAGTCCAAGGGGTTTCATCGATGCCTCTGCATCCTCAAGGTCCAAAATCCTGCACACTCAAGAAAACTGATTCAATAGCACCTGTCTATGTCAATACAATAAAATAACATTTCATCAATTCATAATGCCTCGTCATCATAATAAAATGCCCAATAGTATAATAATATGGATCACTTGCAAGCAAGTGTCCTCAAACAATAAGTTCACTCAGTCTGTGCAAGAGCTGGATGTTACATACACCCCTCTTGGTCTAAAATTCATCCCAAAGTTTCACAGTATATAAGTGCCGAAATAATGTGTATCAGAGTATCATAAGTCTATCTATCAAACAAAAATAGGAACTGTTGGCGCATATCATATGCGTCCTCCCAGGTTGTTGAGTGCAGACTATAGTTGTCCCACTAAACCTTGACCTGATCTACTGTTCAATGTCGTAGATGTCAAATGCAATGATCTAGGATGTGGATCAACTCAGCCATGAGAGACCCCTCATCCAATACCTGCAAGGAACTCATGTCAATAACATGTGTAGGATCACTAATATAATGTCTCAAAACATATACGTGAAAAACATCATGCATAGGCCTCAAAGAATCAGGCAAGGCTAGTCGATAGGCAATGACCCCCTTCCTCTCCACAATATCGAAAGCTCCCATGACCCTAGGAGAGATTTTATCTACCTTTCCAAACTTGGTTGAACTCTTATGCAGTTTTACTCGCAAGAAGACTTGATCGCCAACTTTGTAACTACGGTTGACACGATGGACATCGGCATAACTCTTGTGCCAATCCTACGCTTCTTTAATCCCTTGTCTTATTGTTTCCATTTGATCTTCCATTTCTTGGAGCACTTCTAGTCCCACTAGGACCCTATCCTCAAGCTGATCCCAACTCAGAGGCATCCGACATGGTCTCCCATAAAGGAACTCGAAGGGCGCCATCTTAATGGTGCTTTGGTAACTATTGTTGTAAGAGAATTCTACCAGTGGAAAGAATTCTTCCCAATGCTTCTATTGGCCCATCATGTTCATGCGCAACATGGATTCAAAGGTCTAGTTCATTCGTTTGGTCTGTCAATCAGTCTCTGGGTGATACGCAATACTAAAGTTAAGCTGGGTTGCGAAGGCCTCTTGGAAACTAGTCCAAAATTATCCAATAAACATTGATCCTTGATGAGATATAATCCTCTTAGGCACACCATGCAGCCTCACAATCTCACTGTTGAAAACTCTAACTATGTCAAGTTCTTGATATGTCGTACTCACTGGAATAAAATGAGCACTCTTTGTCAGAGTGTCGACTACAAAAAAAATTGAGTCATGTCTCCTTGCCATAAGTGGAAATTCAACAATGAAATCCATTGAAATGACCTCCCATTTCGATTCCAGAATAACGTGTGTTTGTAGTAATCCTACTAGATGTCTATGCTCAACCTTTACCTACTAACATTCTAGACATCTGGCCACATAGTTAACTATGTCTTCCTTCATTCCCTTCCAGAAGAATAAGGGTTTAATGTCTTCCCTCATCTTCGTGAGTCTTGGGTGGGCCATGTACACTACTTTGTGAGCCTTGTTTAGGATCAATCTCCTCAAATCGTTGTTCGATGGTACATAAATCTGATTTTTAAACCTCAATAATCCATTTTTGTCAAACACAAATCCTTCAAATCTTGGTACCATCATTGTTTTTTTTCGGATAAAATCCTTGACCTCTTTGTACCAGTCATCGTCGTGTTGTAAAGTTAGAATATTTTCATGTAGATTCATCTGAAGAGACAACACTGAAAATATACATGGTCTCTGAATCAATGCATCTGCCACTCGGTTCACTATTCCTTTTATGTAAGAAATCTCGAAATCGTACTCGCTAACAGGTTCTGACCAACGTCACTGTCACGCATTCAGGCTGCTTTGCATAAATATGTGTTGTAATCCATAGTGGTCCATTTTTAGTTCAAATTTTCATCCAACAAGGTAGTGTCTCCAAACCTTCAAGGCATATATAATTGCTAACAAATCCAAATAATGCGTCGCATAGTTCTCCTCATGGCTTCTCAGTTTCCAAGAGACGTAAGTGATCACTCGTTCATCTTGCATCAAGACTCCACCTAATGCTTCCTTGTATGTGTCAGTGCATACCAAGAATTCCGCATCCATGTATGAGACCTATAGTATCGATGTCATTGTCAAAAACTCCTTGAGCCTTTGAAATTATTCTGCACATTTCTCGGTCCAAACAAACTTCATGTTCTTCTTCTGCAATTCTGTGATCAGATTTTCTATCTTCAAAACTCTCTCAACAAATCATCGATAGTACACTGCTAAACCCATGAAGTTGCACACTTCCAGGACATTCGTTGATGCAAGCCATTCCATAATGGCCTTGACCTTTGTTGGATCCACGATGATACCTTCTCCATAGATGACATGCCCAAAGTAGTGAATCCTCGATTKATAAAACGAGCATTTGGACAACTTCCCATATAATTTGTGCTCTCGCAGACACTATAATACCAAGTACAAGTGCTCGTCATGCTCTTCAATTTTTTGAGAGTAAATCAAAATATCATCTATGAATACTTGGTCGAACTTGTCCAAGTACTTGTGKAACACCCCATTCATCAAACTCATAAATACCCCTGGGGCGTTTGTTAGTTGAAACAGTAAAAAAATAAACTCGTAATGTCCAAACCTCATCTTAAAGGTGGTCTTAGGGATGTCATCCTCCTTGGATCTGTAATTGGTGATACCCTGATCACAAATCAATCTTTGAAAAAACTGTCGCACCCTTCATCTAATCAAACAAATCATCAATCCTTGACAACAAATACTAATTCTTAATCATTGCCTTGTTCAATTGATGGTAGTCAATGCAGAGTCTCCAAGACCCATCCTTCTTTCATATGAAAATAAAAGGCACACTCCACGGTGACACACTCGGATGTATAAGTCCCAGGTCCAGCAAATCCTTCAATTTCATTCTCAACTCCTGTAACTCTAGGGTCGACATCCAATAAGGCATTCTAGCTATCGTTTCAATCCCCAGTTTTATGTCTATGATAAACTCCAATTCCCTCTCCGACAACATTCTAGGTAACTCCTTTGAAAAGATGTCTGCAAAGTCTCTCACCACCACTAGGTGTTCTAGACCTTATGCTACTCGTTTTTCATTCAATGCAAGAATCACATAAATGGTAGATCCCTTGCGCATGCTCTTCCATAAATGCAAGGAAGAGATAAACCTTAGGGAAAATCCCTGGTTCCGACCTAGAATCACGTGTATCTGTCTCTCGTCATCGACCAAGATCARTTGTTTCCTCTTAGAGTTGATTATCGCCACGTGTGACTCCATCTAGTCCATACCGATCGCGATGCCATAAGATCCTAAGATCGTGATGTACAAGTTGGCCCTAGTGACAAAATCTCCCAAGTTAAGGGTACAACCCATAACCTTGCCTCCAACCTTCTTTTTGGCTCTCGAAGCCATGTCTACACAGCTAAACTCATCAAGTTTGACTTCCTTTACCTTAATCCTTTTTAGCATTGCACCAGAAATGAAACTCTCGGTAGCATCAGGATCTATCGAAATACTAAGGGTATGATCACTGACGGTACCTGATGTCTTGAGCACAGTCAACTGGTTCTCTTCCTGGCAGTTATTCATCACTGCATGAATCTGATGGGCCTTGCCCAAAACTCCCATGGTAGTGGATCCGACTAATCCAAATGCTCTAGTCCTCTCCACTAGGCAGTTGCGCTGGCAGTGTGGCTCCCCACAATTCCAACACCCCTTCTTCGGTCCAGTAATCCTAGTACCCAAAGTAGAATATGACAGACCACTGGCCTGGAATCCTGGTTTGTTCTTCTGAATAGGCCTAAACTGTTGTGACTGCGATTGACGTTGTTGTTGATGTGGTAGTCCTCGGTAAGGAGTCCATTGTTGAGGCGTTGGTCACCAAGGTGTAGTGAAAGTGGATCCCCTATGGAAGACATGATATCCTGGTGTATGTCTGGCTCGTGTCTGATGCTTCCACACACTAGATGACACCTACCCTGCTAGTCTAGTTGGAGTCCTGCTCTGACCCCCACTGATAAGCTTCTCCTTTGCTATGAGGGCCTTCTGGACAACATCATGAAAGGTTTGAGGCATCAGAATCCTCACCTTTGCAAGTATGCTACCATTAAGACCGAACATGATCCTGTTGACCTTAAGTTTCTCAGTATTAATATGTGGAACATACCGAAGAAACTCCATAAAATGGGCCTCATACTCAGGCACCGTACGACTACCCTATCGTAAATGTGTTGAAGTTGTTGAGTTGATGCTCAATGAATTGCTCTGAAAGGCACCTCTCTCAAAACCATTCCTCGAACAAATCTTAAGACATGTCTTCAAAGGTCATGTTCAATTATGGCAGGAGCATCTTCCACCATATAAGAGTGCTCCCCTTCAGTTGAAATACCTCCATATGAACCTTCATGTTGGAGGTATAGTCGCGAACTGCAAAGCACATCGCCATATTCTCCAACCATGCCTCAGCAGCAGTGCCATCCGAGGCACCAAAGAACTCAGGAAATTTGACCTTCTCAAGTTCATGGTGAATGATACCAGTACCGAATGGAGCACACGGTGGACCCTCAAGGGGTGCTGACACCCTGGCCTCATCTCTATCCAAGCGGTTGATCAGTGCCTCAAACATGCGCTGAAATATCTCATCAGCCAAACTTCATCACCCACCACTATCTTCTCCTTCCCCAAAACCTGTTCATCTCCCTAGGGGTTAGACCCCTCAGGCATGCATGTTTCTTGAGGCATTGTGCCTCCTCCCCTAGCACCCCATTGTCTGCCTCCATGACATCAAATTAATTAGCAAAATTATAATCAATATCATATCAATGAAATCCGTAGTGTTCCCAAGTCGCGGGTTGAACCCACTCTGATGCCATATGTAACGACCCCTTCATTAGCACTACAAGCAAAGCATACTTTTTTTTTTGTTTTTAGGCAGGAAGGAAATGAAGACAACAGTTGAACCACACAACTAACGAAGAACATAAGAACATAGTCCAGGAAACATACAACTATGACTCCACGCACTAGCACAACAGAAACTAGGTGAAATGTGCGTAGAACAACAAGGAGAAACGACTACCCGATCTACACAACAAGACCACACCTACAAGATAAGGGACAACATTCCCCTCCCGACACAATGACATTGATGACCAATGACTAGAATCTCAAGGTGCATGAACCAAACGCATGAAAGCATTCAACCCATGCGCCAAAAGAAACTTACAACACTCAATAACACCCACACATAAGACATAGACTCCGGCCAAGTTATCATTCGTCACTATCCAATAGGGTGCACCATCATCTCCTCATTAGAAATCATGTCATCCCTAGGTGATAGACGTTTCAATAACCTTGGTGCAACATAACCTAACAGGACCAAGGACTCAAGAAAATGCAACGCGCTAGGAGGCAAAACAACTAACAAGAATACTATGCCCACACCCCAAGCAACCAAGTGACTAGAATCTAGATGATGTTACTCAAAAGAAAAGAATGCGCAACTGTTACACGACTTCAACAACAACCCAAACCATTAATCAAGTCTAAATTAGTCAATAATTACAAATCTAATTTAACATTAATTACAATCTAATTTAGCAAGTCTAATTTACAATTTAGTCAATACTCACCAATCTAATTTAATCATTAATTATAATCTATTTGGGTAGTTCTAAATTAATCCATAATTACCATCTAACTTAGTAATTAACATTATATAAAAACATTAACAATATCATTATAGAATGCTACAATTATAACACTTATTAGCAAATTAAATTACATTATGGATTCTAGCTATATTAACCGTACTAAAATAACAAGTTGTCTATTAACATTAAAAATAAACTGCAGAGAAATGACAATGCCATTAAAGTGGGCTATTTTCATGCAGTTTTCTGGTTTATAAATAATTTTCATTCAACGCTACTCAACTCAATTTTGTTGATATCTTGTTGTTTATAATTAAATGTCATATCAAGTTGTTCAATGAAAATTCAATGCTATCTTGTTGTTCCTAAATAAATGTCATGTCAAAGCTAATCAATGCACATTTGATGTTAATTGCTATTTACAATTAATTTCCACCTCGATGTTATTTAATGAAACTTAATGTTACCTTGTTGTTCATAAATAAATGTCATTCAGAGTCATTCCATGCAGTTGATGCTTTTTTATTGTTTAAAACAAATGCTATTTCAATGCTAATCAAAACCATTTGTGGTATATCCATTAACAATTAGCTGAGTCAAACTGTGGTATAATTAACGGAAATTTTTTCAGAGTAAAAAGAGTAAACTACACATTCGCTGAAAACTAGCAGTCCTACCATTAATGAGTGCAGGTTTTTCATAGACAACCGCAGGCATGCTATGCCTTGATATCCATTGTTGTTCCTTATTGTGTTAATTTGCACTAATTAACAGGAATGATTATGTTCATGGAATTATGATAAATTCATTGTAATTGCAAGAGAAATTATATTTGTTGTATTATGATATTCATTGCAGTTACTGGAGAAATTATATTCACTACAAATTTAGTGATAAAAATGCTGATATACCATTCATGGGGAAAAATAAAACGTAGGTCTACACAGTAAAATTTTGCAGAGATATAAACACAGAGTGAGGCAAATTCATGGGGAAAAATAAGTGCAGTTTTTCACAGTGAAGAAGGAAGAGATACTTGTAGGGATTAATGGCCAAAATCATAGAGGTTTAAAGGAAAAATAGTTGAGGTTAATAATGATTAAAGGCAGAGATTAATCACTTATATTAATGGACAAAATCATAGAGGTTTAAAGGAAAAATCGTTGAGGTTAATAAGCATCGAACGACAGCCTTAACAGGTGGAAACATCGCCAGGTGACAAGCAACAATTGTTGTCCAAAAAATGGCAATTCTTAGTCTTAGAAATTGGCAAAATCACGAGGTAACAATTTGGAAAAATTGTAGTCCTAACCAACAATGATGGCAGTCTTAACAAGTTTCAAATCGCAATGTAATAAGAAACAAATTGAAGTTAAAGAAATGACCAAATTCGCCAGGTAAACAAGCAATGACTGTTGTCTTAAAAATGGAAAAATCGCCAGAGCATTATATCCAACAATTAAAACGCATTCAATATATAAAAACATAGAGTTCAAAATCATGGGTGAGGGTGTTGAAATGTAGAGACTACTAAGCCTATTTTTCGGATGCTGAGAACGATTAAAACACAGAGGTGATATAACATGCAAAGATGAAAGCAAGGAAGAGATCAAACGCAGATATATGAAGGGGTAAACAGATGGGCAAACACAACCTTTGCTCATCATCCACGGATAGAAAAACAGGGCATTAGAATCTATAGGTCATTGTGCACTGAAGTGACGGCCTTTGATTCGACTCTTGGCTGACTTCTCAGGCATGGACTGTCGAACTAGGGATGAGGACGAAAATCACAACTCTTCACAACAATCAATAAAACCAAAGTACAGTCACAACATGCAGGGATCAAATGCCAAGGAAATCAAGTCAAGCAGTGATCTTAAGGCTATGGTGAAATTTAAGTTCTCAGTTGAAATAATAAGTCAAACATTTTCTTTACCCAATTAAAATACATAAATGAAAGTGTAAGGTATAATAATAATCTACCATGCAGAATCAAGTAAGCATACCATATCCCAAGTTGTCTTCTCTGAGTCATTGTCCTGCGTGCTCCATGCTGCTCCTGCTTGCCGACCGATGAGACTTCACCGGTACCTCCCAGCCAACACGACATGTTATTGTTCCCCCTTTGCCCCCTGAGCCACAAAGGAGACACACACACTAAACTAGAGATCAACTAGCTCCTAGCTCGCCTCGCAACGCCGAGCTACCATTCCTCACCAAGCTCAATATCCCAACTCCCATAACCTAAGTCAGTCAAGTCTAAATTTCTGCAGCGTAACGTTATGCATAACAAAAAATATCCATCATCCTCATCATCCCTCCTTTATATAGAGTTTCTAAGTCATTTACTTTCCCAAAATTCCTATTTAATTTAATTCCCATTAATTTGATTCAGAAAAATCCTCCCCGTACATGTGTCACCCATCTCCTTCATTGCACTAGAAATTAATTTCATTAATTAAATAATTACTCCTATTTCCCTCACCCACCTAAAAGCTTTTCTAGAATCTCTCCTAGGTTTCCCCATATTCCCTTTCACATTTTAATGACTTACCCCTTTACTAATTTACTAGTTGAGTTGAATTTAGAAAGTTCTTAAATACAAGATACCTTACTAAGTTGGTCTTTCTGCTTTTTTGCTTATGTTTCCCTTTCCCTTTATGTTTCTCGTTTTTTCCTAGTTTCCTAATTCTTTTAAATTTCCTCTTTCCCTTTTCATTTAAAACTCAAATTGGCAAGTGTAGAAAATTACCTTTTCCCCTTTTTCTTTTTAATTAATAAATTTTTAATTAGCATATGTGAAAAACAATTAATTTCCTTTTAAAATTTTAAATCCCTCCATAATTTGATTTTAATAATTTAATCGAGTTTCTTACCTCCCTTTGTCACATGTTTAATGATGATTATAAGTATTATATATATATATATATATTACCACAAGTATCACCTAGACCTAGATTTTATTTTCCTAGGTTGGGCGACATTTTATTAGAGAAATTGTATTAAATCTTTCTTATCACATTATTTGTTCTAAGGCGATCTAGGTTTATTCACTTATTAGTTAACAACGTGACATGGCCTTCAGGATGCACTATGTGCTCCAAGGGTGCCACTCACCTCATTCAGTTTCCCTTGTGCGATGTGCCCTTTAGGACTCTCTACGGGCTCCAAGGGTGCCAGTCACCTCTTTCTATTTTTCTTGCGTGACGTGCCCTTCGGGATGCACTTTGTGCTCCAACGGTTTCACTCACCTCTTGACTGACTTGGTAGACATCAAAAACTCCTCGAGTCAATACTCCGCCAAGTGATCTTGAGGGAGACTAAGGGCCTCTAAGGAATAAGGCCCCTGCCTTATTGCACACCCCTTAGAAGCATCGTGAGTGACTGTCACATTCTTCCCTCATGACATCATGGATCTTCTCGTAAGTTCGAGCTATAGTGGGAGTGTTAGTAGGTTGTGGCAGGGCTGCTATCCACACCTCTCCCTCAACATCTCTGGTTATCATGCATGACCCCTCTACTGCACATGTGATTCTAGTCGACAAGCTATCGTCAACCTGCATCATCAGCGAATTATGCTAGAATAATATCCATAATTATATCATCTAATCAGATGAACAAATGTCATATATACAACAATTAAAAACCAACGGTCCACTCCCCAACTTGATCCAGAGTCCAAGGGGTTTCAATGATGCCTCTGTATCCTCGAGGTCTAAAATACTTCACACTCAGGAAAATCGAGTCAATAGAACCTGCCTATGTCAATATAGAAAAATAACATGTCATCAATTCATAACGCCTCATGATCATAATCAAATGCCCAATAGTATAATAATCCAGATCACTTGCAAGTAAGTGTGCTCAAAGAATAAGTTCACTCAATGTGTGCAAGAGCAAGATGTTATAGTCGTTTTTACTTTAACATAGTATATGATCCAATCTATATGCTTGTTACCTTAATATTCAAGAGTTTGTAGTATTCATTAATCTTAATTTATGCCATATATGGATTGACTTTGGAAGTAATCATTCTTGCCAACGATGTCAATGTATTTTTAATCGAATAATATGTCATGGAAGAAGACTTGATAATACATCAATTTATGTATTGGTGTGTTTACTTTGGCCTTATTTCCATATGCATATTTCATATGTGCATCTCTATCACAATGTTAGAGCAGTGGCTTTTGGCATATGGTTGTAAATGTTTGTCTAAGTTGTTTATAATGATAAACATATTTGATTTATTTTTGTTTATAGTAAAGAGGCATCTTTGATGTGTTTTGTGATTACATTGATGAGGCGTATTTTGTTTATTTTTATTTTTGTTGGGATGGGGAATGGTTGGAAGCTGAACATTTTTCATATTCAAGTGGTAGGAACTTGTTTAAGTTTCCAAGGGTCATCGTTTGTGGCGTAGCCTGTGATAAGTAATTTTGGGCTTATCAGACCATAGCTTAAATGGTTGTGATAATTGTTTAAATCGATAATGTAACTGATAACATAGTCCTTATACTAATAATTTGATTGAATGTATTCACTCTTCAGATGGTTTTTCCGACCTATGTTATCCTAGTTTAAATTAGAGAATGCAACTCGCCTCTCGGATGAGTATTTATGGCTTAATTTCTTTCAGTGTTCTATTGATACCCCTAGGATAAATTGATATCAATCTTATTTATGTTTACAATGTGGGAGACTTCCTTGAAAAGTGCTTCATAAGAAAACAATAATTCTTCGGTTGGTTGCGTAATTTAAATTTTGAATGATGTCATCTTGCATCTTTTTGACTTGTCGATTGGGTGATTGGGTATAGTCTTGTTGTATTTTGACAGTTAATTGGGTCCCCTAGTGCGTTGGAGTTTTCTTGAGTTTGGTCTAGATGCAATTGTTGTGCCTTGGTTACTGTCACGCCCACCACTTGTGATGAAATGATTCCTGATGAGGGGATCATCATGTTCCCTAATGGCCAGATGCGAATGATAACTTGGCCAGATTTTTGTGCTTCTCGATGTGGGCGTATTATTTGTTGTAATTGATGTTGGTACTTGGTTCTGTAATGCCTTAATGCATTGGGTTTTGTTCATCATCGAGGTTTCTATTTACTGGTCGTCGAAGCCATTGTGTTGGGTTGTTGATGTTGTCCTTTAGCTTGTAGGCATTGTTTTTCTTGTCTCGGGTGGGTAGCCATTTTTATCTGTCTATTGATTATCGCATGTTTCGTCCAGATGCATGATGTGATAGTATGTTAGGTCATTGTTGTTCGTTGCCTCAATGCGTAAGTTTTTTTCTTTGTCAAGTTGTGTTGGTTAATTGTTGTCGTTGATTGCCTTCATGCTTAAAAAAAATAATTGCACTCGCTTGGCGTCACATAGTCGTAACAAGTGGGGTCATTACAGGAAGATATTAAATTAAATGTTAAAGTTGCATAAAAGAAAGTACAAACACACAATACGATGTCACAAAGAAAGAAGTAATTTCAAAAATTGGTTATCCACTTTCTAATATAAATTTGAAGCATAACATAATGATAAATTACATCATTTACCGATTGAAATCTCATCCTTATACCATGAACTCGTGTATAGAGATAAAATGGAGGAAAAAAATTACTTATAAGAATTTTTTTTTTTTGTACATATCCATTAATACAAATGTTATTTCCATATATTTTGTTTCAATGGTTTCTTCAATAAATGGAATATTTTATAGAATATCCATAGTATTTTCTATATAGTTTTATTACAAAAATATAAATTGAAGCTATAATATCTTTATATCATTTAAGGAAAATTATATTGATCTTTTCATATACATATAGAATACAATACAAAAAACCATTTAAAATTTTATAAATTCTATACTAAAAATATATTTGAATGTAGAAATGTGACATCATATTTTATTAGTAATACAATGTGATAGAAAATAAAAGTTAAAAAAAAAAAAATTAAATATCACAATTTTACATCACATTTTATTAACACCACAACATAATAAAAAATTAATCAACATCATATTGTCCCATGAAATTTCATGAACACTTTCATTTGAAAGAGCCTTTAATACATAAATATGAATGTCACAACATAATAAAAAATTGATGAACATCATAATGTCCTATGCAATTTCATGAACTCTTTCATTTGAAATAGCCATTAATGCATTAATATGAATGTCACAATCTAGAAAAAAAACCTTTATCAATTTCAAAATATGACATCACATACCATAAACTACAAAATACAACATAACCATGAATGAATGTAGGAATTTGACATAACTAAGTGAAGATCAATGTCTCAATGTCGCATAACCATTCATGGACATCATAATCAAACATAAAAATATTATAAACTAACCCAAAATAAATATTATAATATGACGTACCCATTGAAGAATTTTACAACTGAATGAAACCCTTTATGAACTTTGAAATACCATTAATTCTAGAAAATGACAATCAAACACCAGAATGAATGATATTAACTAATGGCCAACCATGTCCAACATAACCCTTCATGAACATTCTATTGGGAAAAAACAATAAATATATGTGAGAATGTAGCATCAAAATTTATGAATGTCACAATACGAAAAATAATTAACACTGCAATGTAACATGCAATTTGAAGAACTATGCAGTGCCACATAGTTTTTAAGAGAGCAACATGAATGTGCCAATATTTAATAAATATGTTAATATGTTAATAAAAATATTTATTAACATAGTAATTATCCCAACATAAATTTATTAATAATAAATATTAATTATGTCAACATAATAACTTTAAATATTAATATATTAATACACAAGTTAATGAAACCTGTATTTTTATGTTCAAACAATGCATATATTTAATGAACATCACAACATGACATGAAATTTCATGAGGGTGGCAACTTGGCATAATCATTAACATTGTAAGATGAATGTCACAGTGTGACAAAAAAATGTTTCAATGTAGCAATGTGACATTACATTTCATTAATTATACAATGCTACATAAAATTAATGAACATCACAATCTAACATAAGATTAAAAAAGGTAAAAAAAAAACCCTTTTAAATATCATAATGTGATATCACATTTCATTAAAACCATAACAAAATAAAACATTAATGAACATCGTAATGTGACATGAAACTTCAAGAACACTTTATTCTGACATAACCATCAATGCATTCATATGAATGTCACAATCTGTAAAATTCAAATGGCCATTAACATCGTGATATGAATGTTGCAATGTGACAAAACCTTTATCAATTTTATAATATGACATCACATATCATAAACCCCAAATTGCGACAAAACCATTAATGAATGTAGGAAGTCGACATAATTAAACCAAGATCAATGTCTCAATGTCGCAAAACCATTCAAAAAAATTAGATTCAAACATATCAATATTAAAAACTAACCCAAAATAAATATTATAATATTGTGTAACAATTGAATAATTTCACAACTGAACAAAACCCTTCATGAACGTTGAAACACCATTAATCCTAGAAAACAACAATAAAAAACCATAGCGAACCATATTGATCAATGGATGACCATGCCCAACGAAAACCTTCATTAACAATCTAATGTGACAAACGAATAAATAAATTTGACAATGTAACATCAAAATTTGTGAACATCACAATACGAAAAATAAGTAACACTCAAATGTAACATGGAATTTGAAGAACTTTGCATTGTCACATAGTCATCTGCATAGTAGCACACATATACCAATGTTTAATAAAAATTTTAATATGTTAATAATAATAACTATTAACATATTAACATACTAATTATCAAAACACGTAATTGTTAATAATAATAAATAATAAATATGCCCGCACGGGTGTAGACCTATTGGCAAGTGCTGTGTAAATGGGAGGAAATATGTAAAGGAGGTCTCAAGTTTGATTCTCACCCCGATTTACTTGTGATCCATGATTTTAGGCTATGTAGCACACATGGGGTTATAGTGGTAGCAGACGGGTATTGACCCCATGTCATGCGAGTACGAGAACCGTAAGTTGTCAATTCCCCAGTACATATATATATATATATATATATATATATATATATATATATATATATGAATAATAAATATATTTTTGATTTTCAAACATTGAATATTGATGAACATATTCCTTTATGAATATCACAAAATCCCATCACATTTCATTTACA
Source organism: Picea mariana (assembly GCA_032191745.1). NCBI lineage: Eukaryota > Viridiplantae > Streptophyta > Pinopsida > Pinales > Pinaceae > Picea > Picea mariana. The sequence goes on from JASDQU010816455.1 coordinate 33,921, forward strand.
TCAAAATATAAAAAAATATTCTATGAACAATACAATGTGACATCACATTTAATGAAAGTGGCAATGTATTATAGTCATTAACACATTGACATGGATGTTGTAATATGAAATAACCTTAAATGAAAGATGCAATTTCCTAATAACCCACGATTAATGTCATAATGTTGAATCAATAAACATCAAAATGTAACATGGCATTTGATGATTGTTGCAATGTCACATAGTCATCAACACATCAAAATCAATGTACCAATATGAAATAAATAATAACCATTGATTATGTAGCCATTAACATTGTGATATGAATGTCACAATGTGACAAAACCTTTATCAATATCACAATATGACATCACATACCATAAACCCCAAATTGTGACAAAACCAGGTAATAACTTTAAATATTTATATATTAATCTAAGAATTAATAAAAAATATATTTTTATGTTCAAAGAATGGATATATTTAATGAACATCACAATGTGACATGAAATTTCATGAGCACCACAACTTGACATAGCCATTAACATTTTAAGATGAATGTGAGAATGTGACAAAAAAAAAATTCAATGTATCAATGTGACATCACATTTCATTAATTATACAACGCGACATAAATTTAATGAACATTACAATATAACATGAGATAATTTAAAAAAAAAAAAAAAAACCTTTTTAAATATGACAATGGAATATCACATTTAATTAATGGCACAACAAAATAAAATATTAATGAACATTGTAATTTGTAACATCAAAATTCATGAACACTATAATTTGACATATCCATCAATGCATTAATATGAATGTCAAAATATTCCAAATTGATATAGTCATTAAATTCGTTATATGAATATCGCAATGTGACAAAACATTTATCAATGTCACAATTTGACATAACATACCATAAACCCCAAAATGAGAAAACCATTAATGAATGTAGGAAGTTGACATATTTAATCCAAGATCGGTTTCTCAATGTCACATAAGCTTTCATGGACATCATAATCAAACATATCAATTTTATTTACTAACCCAAAATAAATATTATAATATAACATACCCATTGAAGAATTTCACAATTGAAAGAAACCCTTGTGAATGTTGAAAAACCAGTAATCCTAGAAAACCATCATGAACACTTTATTTTGACATAGCCGCCAGTGCATTTATATGAATGTCACAATATGAAAAATTAAAATAGCCATTCAAATCATGATATGAATGTCGCAATGTGAAAAAACCTTTATCAAAGTCATAATATGACATCACATACCATAATCCACAAATTGTGACAAAAACATTAATGAATGTAGGAAGTCGACATAATTAAGACAAGATCAATGTCTCAATGTCTCATAACCATTCAAAAACATTAGAATCAAACATATCAATGTTATAAACTAACCCACAATAAATATTATAATATCGCGCACCCATTGAATAATTTCACAACTGAACGAAACCCTTCATGAACGTTGAAACATCATTAATCCTAGAAAACCACAATAAAAAACCATAGTGAACCGTATTGACCAATAGCTAACCATGCCCAACATAAACCTTCATGAACAATCTAATGCGACAAAAGAATAAATAAATGTGAGAATCTAACATCAAAATTTGTGAACACCACAATAAGACAAATAAGTAACACTAAAATGTAACATGCAACTTTAAGAACTTCAAATTGTCATATAGACATTCACATAGTAACACAAATATACCGATGTTTAATAAATTTGTTAATATGTTAATAATAACAATTATTAACATATTAAATATTAGCTATTGCAGCATATAATTGTTAATAATAATAAATAATATATATTAATTATCTAGACATAATAATAATAACTTTAAATATTAATATATTAATATATGAATGAATAATAAATATATTTCTCATCCCCGGATGGGGTGGTATTGCGGTCCATGCGGCAAGCACTGGGCGAAGGTAAAGGGCGTTGTGGCACACCGCCACGTGATGGGTGCGTGCTACAGGCCACCACCCTACCCGAAGCATAAATGTTCATAAATCTGAAGCGAGGGCACATTTATGCGACAGTCCTTTCCCCTCTACTGTGAATTCGATTAAGCCGATTCACTATGCCTGGAGTGCATTTCGTTATGGTGGCTACAAGGCTCATCCCTGAGCAGCATGGGATCTTCTCTGTTCTCCTCCATTAGCACGAAGTGGGCCCTGCTATTCTCCTCCATCGCCTTCTCTTAGTTCCCTTAGCCAGCTGCATTGAGCTTTCAATGACTCGCCCCAGAGGCA
>JASDQU010816456.1:0-11637 GCA_032191745.1 Picea mariana
GGATTTTCTATGCTATATTGATATTTGGTTCTTAACATTTAGTTATCTGGTTCAAGTCCTTCAAAAATTTGCAAAGGTTGCTTGGTTTTTTAAAATGTATTCATGGTTGTTCTTCCTTAGCAATATTTCATGGAAAAAAAATGGGTCTCCAACCTTAGTTAATGATGACACAACCTCAGTGTCTGTCTTTTGTTAAAAATAAAAAAGGGGGTTTCTCCTCGAATTTTCCCTTCATTATAAGTTTCTATTTAATCCTCCTACCATAATCATGTATAAGGCTCAGCTTCAGTGAAGTGTATGTTGTCTTGTAATACCTTTTGCTTGGAACCCGGGTTATGGGTTTTCATATCTTTGTTGGGTTGCACCTAGCATTTTATTTTTCTGGAAATGGTGTCTCGAGTCATGGTTCAAAGGGAAATTTTCAGTCTGGTTTTGAACCCGATCATTGAAAAACTATCTTATCACTCTGCTTAATTAATATCATAAGTTAAAGTATGTTTTGTTATTAAACCCTAGGGTTTCATATTCCTACATGCTGAAAAATATGTTTGAGCTTACAAGAGCAGTTTTGGTATATCTTGAGATTGACAAACCTAATGACCTCTAAATACCATGACAAGTTTTCATTTATGATGGAAGATAAATGTGATCAATTTTGACCCCTGGCCAATTTTGAAAGACGATTTGCTTAATATGCATTGATTGTTTTTGGGGATGTGATGGTTATTTTCTTGAAAGTAATGATTGATATGTGGGAAACTTGAAATAATGAACATGTCAAATACTTTCTTTCGTCATGTTTACTTTTTGTTTACACAAAAAGGGTTATTTGGGAATGGTTCATATCAGTTTTGAAGAATGTATTTTCAAACCCTAATTTTTAAGAAATATCATAACAGTTTGATGATATTTTGGGTTTAAAGAGATCTATCAAACAATCTACTCAAAATTGAAGGAAACCTACTACTTGTGTTACCGATGATAAATAAATTTCAATTCTCGAAGTGATTATAAGATGATGATATGAGTTGTGAGCATTTGTTGAATACTACTATTGGAAAAAAGGGGTTAAATTGAGTTTGGCATATGTTTTCATATTGTTTCTCATGACCATATTATTTAAATGGAATGAGATTTGTTTCGAGGGTTAAAATATCTTATTTATTTACAAAGGATCGATTCCCTCATATTTTCACTTTCCATAAGCTATTCCCCCATTCCCATATTCATATATCATTTCAAATTCTCATTGATCTTCCTCCTATGTTATGAAATTGAATATTTCCTTATAAATGATGTTGATATTGGAAACAAGAATATGTTATCATTGGGATATGTATATGATTATGATCATATTTTGAAGAAGGATGTCGCAAACTGGTTATATTTGATAAATTTGATTTATATTGCTTAGGGCCAACTCCTTAATATTTTCACTTTACATGAGTTATTCTCATCTCCCAATACCATATTCATTTTATTTCAAAAATATTTCCCCTTAATGTATGGTTAATTTTTTACAACAAAGGATTGGCAAAGGTGGATACAAAATTAACATGGAAATTATAAAGAGATTGTTTTGACTTTATGTAATCTTTGATGATACATTATTTTGAACATGTACCATCACCTTCCCTTACCATTATTTTACTTTTTGCACATTGAAATCCTATCATATTCCCAAAATACATTGTTTCTCCCATGTTCTTAAAAAATAGTTAGTGATGTGATGAAGAAGAGTTAATGGACATAATTGATAATTTTGACATATTTTCCTTGTATCTCCTTGATTTCTTGCATATTTTTTGTTGCAACGGAGTTAATTCTAAATTATTTTATGCAAATGGTATTTGATGTTTATTGGATATTGTATGCATGCTCTAACTCTACTTTTGATCTGTATTATTTTCGGCACGAAATGAGAGCGGAGATATAATAAATAAATGTACGGAGATATATAGGATATCCAATAATACAACAAAAATATATCAGATATGCAACCATAAACATAGAGATACAGTAATACATAATTTCTATTAATGAAAGAAATGTGCAAAGACTGTAAAAATACAGAGTGAGAATCACTAGAATGGTGGTAGCTTATCTCTTAGAAGAGATGTAATAGGTACTTGCATTTACAAGAAGATGGATTACAGTGAGGCTCTAAAGGCAGTTTTAAAATAAATAAATTTCAAAACCCTAACCTCGGTAGATGAAAATCCAATAGTTTTGTGGACCCTGTTTAGGGTAGTTTCGTGTATCAACTTCCCGAGGGTGTAACTTTGTCATACAATATCTATTTGGGGCGCATGATATCTCGTTGGAAAGGTATCTTCAAGGAGATTCATTTTTGGGGCTCAGTTAGAGCCTTTTGGTTTCATTGAGGTGCATGATCCTGAAAAAAAATCATTTAGTCCCTCAAAATGGCCCTGGAAGTTTAGGAACCAAAAAATTGTTAAAAATAGTAAATTGTTAGAAGATTGTCTTGAGCTAGATGGAATACGTGGGTGGCCACCGATATCCACCTAGATCAGTCCTCCCTCCTTAGGAATCAATGGTATACATTATGTTGACTGCCCTGGGAGAGAGACAATCATTTTTTGAATCTGCATCTTGATGAGTTGCTTGCCTCGCTGAAGAATTGGGTTGTTTAGCTTGTTGAAGGTTGTCACAAACCTGTGGCTGGAAGGATTGGAATTTTTTAACCAGTTTGGATACATGAGATGATTTTTTCCATAAGGAATCCTTGTGCTTTACTTCAATCTTGTCGACTTGCTTCTGCTAGATAGAAGGTGCTTGGACTGAGGCTGCAGTGGTTGCGGTGTTCTTATGTTAACTTTTCAAATAGATTGTGAAGAAAATGAATTTTGTAGTATAATATATTACCTTTTGGCACTATTTAGGTGGGACAATAGTTGGAACTACCTCTGGTATCCTATAGAGATAACCCCTCAGAGTAACAATGACACTAAGGGGTCGAGACTCATAAATAACATGGCACTTCCACATATATGGTTGGCCTAAGAGAACATCACAGACATCTAGTAGGGAAACATCACATAATACTTCATCCTTGAAGGGTTGGATGTCATATGAGAATTGACACTATTGGCTGACACGGAGATCTCATCATTGGCAAAGCCACCCGATGTTGTATGGTTGTGGGTGTGGTTTTATCAAAAAATCCCAACTGTTTGATGACCTTTGCTGAGATGAGGTTCTTTTGGCTTCCTCTATCAAAAATAAAATTAAATGAGGTCCCCTTCACCCACATTTGTGAATGAAAAACGCATTCCCCCTCTTCAAGATATGTTGGTTCTTCTAGTTGAATTGTTGTGGTCCAGACAATAGCAGTGGGGCCTGCATCGATGATCTTTTTTCTACCAATATTTTATGAATCATATTCAAAATTAGGGTTTGGATCCTTGTATTTGATCTCGGCCACCAATGATTGTTTTGAGTGACATTCATCAGTGTTGTGCCAGGGGATTTTGTGGAAATCGCACCATTTTCCAATGTCCTTCTTCGTCTTTCTGTTACCCTTCTTTTCATGTGGCTTGGATTGGTTTTCTGAAGGATGGTTGTGAGGGTCATCCTTACCATAATTTGGTTGTTGTGGATTTACAGACCCAAACTCCCACTTGTTTTGGTGCTTAAATTTCTTCTTGATTTTAACAACATATCGATAAGCAGCACCTAGTGAAGAGATGTCCAAAAAATCCATTTCAATTTGGATGTATCTATGTAGATCCCGTGGTAATTCAGAACCATATGTCACTCGGAGTCTTTGATACCTAGCTTGGTGTTAAAGGTATGGAAGGTATTGGTGAAATCTGTCACTGCTTGTCCCCTCTCTTGTTGCAGTGTGGTCCATCTCATGTATTAGTCATCATAGTTTCCAACAGGGTAATTTTGTTCCTTGACCGCATCCACACAAAAATCCCAAGTGGGCTCGGCCCCAAACATTCCAAACTCCTTTGTGGAACTTTTCTCCCAGTAAGTTTCCCACCAATGTTTGACATGGGGGATATCCTTAAGGAGTGCGAAGGTGATATTTTCCCCGTCAGAGAAATTATGAACAGAGAAATAACCTTCTCGCAGATTTAACCATTTTTCTAGGGAATTTGCATCTATATGTCCTTCAAATATGGGAATATCAAAATTAAATTGTAATTTGAAAGGTGAGGTGCCTCCAAAGTGGTCACTTTATGAAGACATGCATGTTTTTATCGACATGCATTGAAAGATGTGGGAAAATTATCCATCATTCCGTCCCTCTGTCGCATGAGAGCTTGCTCAAGCAACAGATTAATTATAGAATCATTTTCTCTATCATTTTTATTTTCTTCCACCATGGAGGGTTTATTGGGCATGCGAGAGTGATTTTCCTCAATAGAGACAAGATCGATACCCAACTTTCTATACTCGGACCTCGTCGGGGACATGCACTGAAAAACGATCAAGAGCAGTCTTCTTTGATACCACTAATATGGATTATTTTTGGCACAAAATGAGAGTGTAGATATAATAAATAAATGTATAGAGATATCTCATATGTCCAATAATATAATATAAATATATCAAAGATGCAAACATAAACATAGATATACAGTAATACACAATTTCTATTAATGAAAGAAATGTACAGAGACTGTAAAAATATAGAGTGAAAGAATCACTAGAATGGTGGTAGCTTATCTCTAAAAAGAGATGTGATGGCTACTAGAATTCACAAGAATATGAATTACAATGAGGCTCTAAAGGAATTTTTAACATAAATAAATTCCAAAACCCTAACCCCATAAGAGGAAAAACCAATAGTTTTGTGGACCCCATTTTGGGTAGTTTTGTGTATCAACTTCTCGGGGGAGTAACTTTGTCATGAGATCTTTGTTTGGGGATCATGATATCTCATTGGAAAGGTTTCATCAAGGAGATTCATTTTGGGGGCTCAATGAGAGCCTTAATATATCATTGGGGTGCTTGATCTAGAAAAACTTCATTTAGGCCCTCAAAATGGCCCCGGAAGTTTAGGAACCAAAAAATTGTTGAAAAATAGTAAATTGCCAGAAGACTATTTTGAGCCAGTTGGAATAGGTGGGTGGCCACCAATATCCACCTGGATCAACTTTATACATATAGATGACTTTCTTCAGTAGAGGAAGTGGTGGTAGAGGAAACAAGGGTAGAGGGAGAAGACCAAATGAATTTTGGGGAAATAAAATACTCTGCTTCTCAATCCATTTCAATGTTGACTCTAAAGAGTTTAACCAGCTCCTACAAATTGGTTTCTTGAAATTAGCAGGACAAGGGGTTTTCCAACCGCATCCTACACCTAAAAAACCACCCCTTAAACCTCATCCAAGTATTTTTGGAATTCTAGTACAGCCACATGTTTCATTACCTCTTGAAATTTCATCCAATGATGGTTGGAATGAGACTGTTAATGTTGGACTACGATTTTCATTGGAAAAAAAACACGTAGGAATTAGCCTCTGCCACAATCCTCGGAGTTAGGATCCATGAGAGGGGGTTAACCCATGTCCCAAAACTCGCGGGAAGCGTTGAACCTAATGTCCAACAATCTCCCCCCCAGCACATGCCAAGCGAGTTTCGAACTCAAGACCTGTTGCACTGATACCATTTGTTGGACTGATATTATCATTATAATAAAACCCACAAGCATTAGTCTCCACCTCTATATCCAAATTTAGGATCCACGATGTAATATCCCTAGCCCAAACCCCAATTTGTGATTGTAAATGAACATATAAGTTGGTGAGTTGTTAGCACCCAAGTTTTGGGTTCATTTTTGCGTGCACCTGAATAAGTGCATGAGGAATTCCTTGAAATGTGCATCAGACTGACTTATGTCACACCAAGGGAGGAGTGTGTGCCCATTTCATAGTTTTTGTGCACCTAAGTAAGTGCATTAAGATTTCCTTGGAACGTGCATCAGACTAGGTTGTGTATCCTAGATATTTTGGGCCAAAGATCATTTGTATATATGTATTTTGAGGTCGGAGTGCTTGCATGGTTTTAGTGTAAAAAATTGTTGATTTTGTGCATGCACACCAAGGGAGGGTGCACGTCCATTCCATAGTTTTGTGTGCACCGGGATAAGTGTGTCATGGTGCTAAAAGGCCAATGATCCCATCTTTGTCAAATGTAATGACACTTTGATAATTAATGACAACATAGCACTTTGGCATACCCATCAAACTAAAAGAGACGGGGGGCTTAAACACCACTAGAAAAGTAAGGGGGCTAAGAGTCTAGGAAAGGGGGCTAAGCCAAGGAAATATTATAACAATATTTCCTAAAGTCAAAATTCATTAGATATGATTTTTTGTCCTAAGTTCCTAAGGTTAAGGAATGAGTCACCAAGTGGAGCTCATGTAGTTCCTATATTGACAAGTGTCAAGTTAAGGGCATGCAATTATATTGTTGGGCCTTAGTGTATTTCACAGGATCCACTCATTTCCTTCATCATTCAGGCCAACACTTCTCCGCTAAGCATTTGTAGCTTGATGTAAATTGTTTCCATCAAATAACCATGTGCTTTGGAAGGCCTTTGTGTTATTAAATAAGAGGAAGAGGGTGTTCATGCCTATGATTTGTTGTAGAAGTGGGTTTCCAAGCCCATAAGAATTCTCTCCATGTGAGATAATTGTCAGAAATTGTTTTTCCCAAGGTTCCAAGCTGCAGCTACAAGGCTCTAAGACTTCCTGCCCAACTTATTGTTGAATCCTCTGAAGGGAAGTGGGGTAGATGAATAACTGTTGAGCAAAGAAGAGGCACACTTCCTGGGGTGGGACAGGCATGTGGGGAATGAGAGACTATAGGATGTTTTCTATTTTTGGCACCACAGTCTGAGTATTTTGGTTGTTGACAGACCTTAACCTAGCTTAGGATTCCTTTTCCCTAGTAGAGTTTGATCCCAAGCTCTGGGGTGACCTGCTGCTAAGAGTAAATGAGCAGCAGATTATATGGTTGGGAGGAACGTCTAAGGTTCGTGGATAGTTGGTGGATTACAACAAAATATAAGTTCCTTCTTATGTCTATCTTTCTTCTTAGTAATGTGCATATTCATGTTGATATAATTGTGTGCTCTATTCATATTTATATATTCATGCATGGATTATATATGTTGATTAATTGCATTTTTGTTCCATATACAGGATGTGGGTCATGATAGTTTATGTGTGTCTACATGTTGTTTTAACAAGTGAATGCTTATGTTATTTAATTTTATGGAATTTGTACATAACTATGATGAATTGTGCATGTATTTGTTAGCACTGCATAACTGTTGTAGATGTAGAGCATGGTGGTTAGTAAGTGTTTCATGTTAGATAACTACATAGTAACGGTCATGGGATTCTGAAGTGATGCTTGAATCATTACGTGCATGGGGGAATCAGTCTGCGTGCGCAAATGAGATACACCCTACGCACGACATCGAAATGGTTATGTGTGTAGTTGTTTTATGAGTTCTTTCTGCTATTATAGTTGTTATATGTTAAGTAATTTTAAAAATAAATGTATTGTTTCTAGTGCAAGGCCTGAGGGGTCGTGCATGTTGAGGAACATTTGATGCACCATGTTATCTACCGAGTTGTACTAGCTAGATTTGAATTTGAGTTGCCAAAGACCGAGCAGTCAGATGCTCGGAATTCAGTGTTCAGAAATTCAGCAGGTCTATGAGACCACCTTTTTTCCGCATTTTCATCCCTCTTACGCATTGTAATAAATGAATTGAGCATGAATGTTGTAAAATACTATTGGCCACCTGATACCTAAGCACGAGTACGTACTCTAGAGTGTTTTTTCTTTAACTTGTTAATTATTTCTTTCCTATTAGGCTATTAATAATTTCTAAGTTTTTCACACAAATCTCCTCCAAAGCTTGATTATGTGTTGGTGGCTAGGCCTTGGCATGGTATAACCAATTTCTAGTGTCTAAATGTATATGAATTCATGCTAAGTCATTTTTATTGAGTCATGTGGAAATTTCCCTAAGTCGCCCCTAGGTTTTTTTTAAGTTTTTAGTGAATAAAAAATTTCTCGTAAAACAAACATTTTTTAATGTAAGAGTCAATAAAGTCATAAATGTGGCATCATTTGTTGTTAGAATCCATATTTGTGCTCATTTTCTAAGCGATATCACCTCCTAAACCCTTATCCCCCCATTGTTGAGGCCACAAAGTGATTTTAATCACTCAAAATTGAATTTTTCTTTCAAAAAGGTAAAAAGGACAATTTAATTAAATGCTAAATTTTAGCAAACATGTCAGGGACATATTTACTCATGTCTGGATTCCTTGGTCTATTTGGCGAGTCACTCTCCTAGTAATGGCGCCTTAGTTGAGTGACATGACAAGTGGGAGGAGATCCCAAAGAGGCTAGGCACACCTCCTCCATTAGTTGGTGCATCCATGAGAGGGGTGCTAATCCCAAAGAGGGACTCTCCCTCTCTTCACCTTCCACTACCACTCCACTCCTCTCCCACTCCACCTCACATCACTTCACTCCACATCCCTCACCTACCACTCTACTCCATCTCCACTCATTCCCTACTTCACTCACATGTTTCCCTAGTTCACTGGTGCGCCTCTCCTTTTCTCCCATGCGCCCTCAGTTAGGAAAATTCAATAGGAAAACTATAGAGCAAGATCAAACCTCCTCCTTTATGTCATTTGGAGCTGCGGAAACTTGCTTCTATTGTAATATTTTTCGTATTTGGAATTCAAGAGGCTTTGGAGGTCAAATTGGTGAGTTGGTAATGTGTTGATGCTTATAACTATGAGGTGATGTTGTTTCATATATATTTCTTTCATATTGTGGTTTAAATTGGAATTGTAAATGTATTGTTGCTTACTTGGATAGGAATACTAAACTTGCTTGATCAGTAATCCTTATTGTTGATCTATTAGTGATATTTTCAATGTATTTTTCATTTTGCTTAACTAATCATGTATTGAAGACTCTCTTGTAGGTGGCACCATTTTCTAACCCTTTGTTTTGCATGGATTTGAAGTGATTGATGCTCTACTTGGATATTAGAAGCATATAGGCTGATGCTTCTATTTCTTCAATACATTTGAAGAATATCCCTCTACTTTTCACCAAATAAGGACCCCATCGCCCAAAGATATTTCAAGCACAATGTTGCTTTCTTCTCCTCTCTCTTTAATTTCTAAAAAAAAGAAAATCATTTTGTTAGTTTCTTGCATTACTATCATAGATCTAGGTTTTCTTTTCAAGTTAAACTTAGTTTCTATTAATGCATGCAAATAGGATTTAGATCTAAGTTATTTCTCTTTCAATCAAAAGAATAGATCTAAATCTCTTTCTTGCAATTTTCTGAAATTTATTTCTCAATCTTAAGATAGAAAGTTTCTTATGTTTTGCATTTAAAATCTAGATAATTATGAGTTTTATGCTTGTTGTTTTGGACAGCCAACAAAAAACATCTAAGAGGGATTTGTTTAGCTTTGTCTAAAGCCTCTAAAAACCCCTAAAAATTGAGCATTTTAATGAGCAAATATAAAAAAAAAAAAAAATGGTTAATTTTATTCATTTATTTTTAGTTTCTTATAGTGTTTTCTAACATCATCTAATCCTTTTTCTTTTCTTGTTTTTAGCAGTTCCATCACAAAACAATGGGGGAAACTAACTAATTTGAAGAGAAACTGAAGAAATTCAACCCCAAGTTGGACCCTTTGAATACCAAGACTTTAGAAGGTCTTATTTTGTAAATTTTGTTAATAATTTGATCCATTATATAAGGATCCAAAGTTCATAAAAAGGAAAAAAGAGAATTCAATTTCTCAAAGTGTAATAGGCATTAATAAAAGTGGGCCTTTAGTGCTCAATTTCGTCATCCCCTTTAGGGAGATTGGTGGTGGTTGTGTGCTTTATTTTCTTGTGAGTTTCTTGCTTTTATACTTTCAAAACTCACAATCTAAGGAAATTAACCATTCAATAAATCACAACTTTCATTTTCACGTAAGAAAAGTAATCCTTTTGCTAGTTTAGTTTTCCTTTCCACGTTTTTAATTAGAAAACTTTTCATTTTTTCACATTTTCATTCCAGTTTTTCTTGTTTTCAAATAAAACTTCCCCGCATCTCCCAGTATATGATTTGAACCCTTGCGAGCCTAGATCGATCCTGGGATTCATTGAAACCGGGGTTGGTCAGTATGGAGTAAATTTAATTAGGGAAACCTTGATAGTAGATATCTTGATGTGAGGGAAACTGCATGAAGGGAGTGTGTGAATTCAGACAAGAACTATGAGATCTAGGTTCTCCACGTTTTGGACATCTGGCACCTTCATTGAACTTATTGGTGAAGCCTTGGGGTTTTAGTAAGTTCTCAGCATATTTCCAAACAAAGAGATAGCCTCTAAAGAGGCCACACATTTCACTAATATACCTTCAATAAATCTTAATAAAACACACATTCAACAACTTCTTGTGATACCTTTAAGGAATTGGTCTCATGTATCACAACTTTTTATTTATGAGTAGTATTTCATTCGTAACATGGTGATTGTCTAATAATTGTTTAAATATTTGTAGATATTGTATCATTTACTATATTGTGCATGCATCTTCTATGGTTATACATATTTTCTATGCTTATATTGTCTATCGAATGAATGTGTTGAATGCTTTACTTTAAATGTTTTATTATGCAATAAACTCCTAGAATGGTTTATTTGCTTAGATTAGCTTAAAATCCATAGTATTTTTGTTAGGTACTACCCCCCTTGGCTTCGCTAGGAGTTGGCCTAGACGAAGGAGTTGAGGATCAGGTGACAACACCTTGACTCGAGACTTTCCCCCAAGGACACACTAAGTGGATTCAAGATTTACTCCATGATAGACCAAGTGTGTATAAAGGTGGCAACATTAAATTTGTCATTGTTGGGGATAAATCTTTCTATTCTCGGAACACGGACTATTTTCCTTTTTTGTTCTGTTTTTACTTAGTTTTTATTTGATGTTTTTTTTTTATCAAAAATAAACTCATCATCTGGCGACTCCACTAATTTCCAATTTGACTAAGTATTCTACAAGAAGGAATTCAGAAGGCCTAGTTGACTTCATCCCCGAACCTAAATAGGTTTATAGGAGGAGGCTAGTCAAAGCCACTTCTCGTAGAATCCTTAGTCTTTTAGGATCCGAGTTTGTTTTTTATATTCACTTGTTTTTTGTTAATAATTGTATCTCAGAAATGGCTAGATATTATCCTTGATAATTTTCTAATATAAATGGATATCCTCATGCAATTGATGAAAAAGCAATTGAAAAGCTACCTAGTTTTCAAGGGAATAATGTTGTTAGTGCTAAAATTCATGTTAAGTATTTTATGAGATGCATAAATAAATGGTGTGTTGCACATGATCATGAAGATGTCAAAATGAAACTATTTTTTTTATCCTTAGAAGATGATGCTTTAGATTGGTATGAAGACTTCCCAAATGACAAGCTCAAAATGTTGAAATATCACTTAGATGCCTTCAATGAGAAATGGGGAGAGAAAAGGTATCATCTCCATCTGTTAGTTTCCCTCAACACAATCAAGAAGAATGAAAATGAAACTATGGAAGAGTTTAACAATAAGTTCA
>JASDQU010816456.1:11657-36132 GCA_032191745.1 Picea mariana
AAGTGCTCATCTGGAATATCGGTTACCTTTATATTCAATCTTTGAAAGTTCTCAATGTGCTCAGTAACTAAACCCTTTTGCTTGAGATTTATCAATTGGCTAAAGAAGGTATTGCTCCTTGTATCCTTATAGTGTTCTATCATTTTTTCCGTGAAAATTGTCCAAGTGACGAGCGATTTGCGGGAACAAAGCCATCGATACCAAACAAATTGATTAGGTTCTAAATATAAAGAAGCAATTCGTACCTTTTGTGTATGTGGCACATTATGGAGATCAAATAATTGCTCCATCTAAAGTATCCATGTGATTGGGTCCTTGCCATCAAACTTCCTCATATCAATCTTAGGAACTTGGTTGGTCTTCAANATCATTTCTTCCGTGAAAATTGTCCAAGTGACGAGTGATTTCAAAGAACAAAGCCATCGATACCATACAAATTGATTAGGTTCTAAATATAAAGAAGCAATTTGTACCTTTTGTGTATGTGGCGCATTATGGAGATCAAAGAATTGCTCCATCTAAAGTATCCATGTGATTGGGTCCTTGCCATCAAACTTCCTCATATCAATCTTAGGAACTTGGTTGGTCTTCAAACCAAAGTTGGAGTTTCTCCATTCTTGATTCACCTTCCTTGTGTCCTCACCACGAATTTCATGGGATGCATTATCACTTTTAGGTGTCTTCTCTGTTACGAAATTTTTCAATACTTCCATGATCTCCCCTTTTAAACCATCCATCTTAGTATCCAACTTAGCTTCCATTGAATCCATCTTCTTTTGTAGTTAATTTATGTCCCTACGCATTTTTTCACCTTCATCAAGAGTCCAAGTAGGATTTTCTGGAGTTTTATTTGGTGTAGAAGTTCCCTTTTTTGGTGGCATGTTGGCCTTGATTTTGAGGTGGTTCTGCTAGACAATATTTCTTTTGTTGTATCTCACAAGTTTTGGCTGTTGTATCTCACAAGTTTTGGCCCTTCTGGGTATGAAACTTTCTTTTATGTAGTTCTTTGATATTTCTTCTCTACAATTCCACAGGTCTGATCAAAATTAGATGTGCCAAGTGGAATTTACGGTAACTTCCCCACAACTTGCCGATTTTTGGCCTTTCCAGAAGATCTCACCTGTATAGCGTGCCCCACACAAAATAATTGATATACAATTCTGAAACTCACACCAGAAAAAAAACAGACTGTCCACAATCCAATGAAACTAGTCCCACTCAATTTGGATACTCTAGGAAGAAGTTATGATTGTTTTACCTGGAACACCTTCTTGAGACTAGTCAATAGGACTAGTCAGATACCCTACCTTACACAGGGTGTATCTACAAATTTATGATGACCCAAAAGATGAACTTTTTACCACATATACCTTACTAATTTTTGTAAATAGAATCTAGAGTTCAGGGTCTGAAACGTTACATAAAAGTTTTTATAGTGAAAATTCTGAAATGACTCAGTTCAGGATGATTCTAGAACCCTATCTTGTACAGGTTGTATCTCAGAAAGTATAAGGCCTCAGGAGATGAATTTTGAACCCAACATACCTTGATCCGTCTAATAAATATCCTCCAAGAAGTTCCTTCTGAAACATTGTAAAAAACAAGTTATAGAGAAATTCCAAGGTGTCTCAGATGTAGCAGCGAAACCCCAAGACCTTGAGCTCTGATACCATATGTTAAGAACCAAATATCAATATAGCATAGAAAAACCTCAGAAAAAATACTCAACGCCTTGAAAAAAAGATAATTTCAGATAATAAGCCTCTTCGACGGGGAAATCTCCTTTTACCCCACTTAAATGTTCAAGTACAAGATGATTCAAAATGAAAATGTCTCCTTGGTATATATAGGAGACTAGGAGGTATAATTACAACTAATGGCCTATAGCCGACATAAATAAAATAACATTACTAATATAATATTCCCCAATTAAGGGGTAATGAGCCAATATTAGGGCTTAACAAAGAGTGATTTTCCTCAATAAAGACAAACTCGATACCCAACTTGCTATACTCGGACCTCGTCAGGGACATGCACTAAAAAGCGATCAAGAGCAGTCTGCTTTGATACCACTAATATGGATTATTTTTGGCACAAAATGAGAGCGTAGATATAATAAATAAATGTATAGAGATATCTCAGATATCCAATAATATAATAGAATTATATCAAAGATGCAAACATAAACACAGAGATATAGTAATACGCAATTTCTATTAATGAAATAAATGTACAGAGACTGTAAAAATATAGAGTGGAAGAATCACTAGAATGGTGGCAGCTTATCTCTGAGAAGAGATGTGATGGATACTAGAATTCACAATAATATGGATTACAATGAGGCTCTAAAGGGATTTTTAACATAAATAAATTCCAAACCCCTAACCCCGGAAGAGGAAAAACCAACAGTTTTGTGGACCCTGTTTTGGGTAATTTCGTGTATCAACTTCTCGGGGGCGTAACTTTGTCATGAGATCTTTGTTTGGGGCTCACGATAGCTCATTAGAAAGGTTTCATCAAGGATATTCATTTTGGGGGTCAATGAGAGCCTTAAGATATCATTGGGGTGCTTGATCCAGAAAAACTTCATTTAGGCCCTCAAAATGGCCCCGAAAGTTTAGGAACTGAAAAATTGCTAAAAAATAGTAAATTGCCAGACGACTATTTTGAGCCAGTTGGAATAGGTGGGTGGCCACCGATATCCACCTGGATCAACTTTATACATAGAGATGACTTTCTTCCGTAGATGAAGTGGTGGTAGAGGAAACAAGAGTAGAGGGAGAAGACCAAATGAATTTTGGGGAAATAAAATACTCCACTTCTCAATCCATTTTAATGTTGACTCTAAGGAGCTTAACCAGCTCCTACAAATTAGTTTCTTGAAATTAGCAGGACAAGGGGATTTCCAACAACATCCTACACCTAAAAAACCACCCCTTAAACCTCATCCAAGTATTTTTGGAATTCTAGTATAGCCAGATGTTTCATTACCTCTTGAAATTCCATCCAATGATGGTTGGAATAAGACTACTAATGTTGGACTATGATTGTCGTTAGAAAAAAAACACGTAGGAATTAGCCTCTGCCACAATCATCGGAGTTAGGATCCACGAGAGGGGGTTAACCCATGTCCTAAAACTCGTAGGAAGAGTTGAACCTAATGTCCAACAATCTCCCCCCCAACACATGCCAAGCGAGTTTCAAACTCAAGACCTGTTGTGTTGATACCATTTGTTGGATTGATATTATCATTATAATAAAACCCACAAGCATTAGTCTCCACCTCTATCTCCAAAGTTAGGATCCACAATGTAATATCCCTAGCCCAAACCCCAATTTCTTATTGCAAATGAACATATAAGCTGGTGAGTTGTTAGCACCCAAGCTTTGGGTTCATTTTTGCATGCACCTGAATAAGTGCATGAGGAATGCCTTGAAATGTGCATCAAACCGACTTATGTCACACCAAGGGAGGAGTGTGTGCCCATTTCATAGTTTTTGTGCACCTAAGTAAGTGCGTTAAGATTGCCTTGGAATGTGCATCAGACTGGCTTTTGTATCCTAGATATTTTGGGCCAGAGATCATTTGTATATATGTATTTTGAGGTCAGAGTGCTTGCATGGTTTTAGTGTTAAAAAGTGTTGATTGTGTGCATGCACACCAAGGGAGGGTGCACGTCCATTCCATAGTTTTGTGTGCACCTAGATAAGTGTGTCATGGTGCTAAAAGGCCAACGATCCTATCTTTGTCAAATGTAATGACACTTTGATAATTAATGAAAACATACCACTCTGGCATACCCATCAGACTAAAAGAGACAGGGGGCTTAAACACCACTAGAAAAGTAAAGGGGCTAAGAGTCTAGGAAAGGGGGCTAAGCCAAGGAAATATTATAACAATATTTCCTAAAGTCAAAATTCAATAGATATGATTTTTTTTCCTAAGTTCCTAAGGTTAAGGAATGAGTCACCAAGTGGAGCTCATGTAGTTCCTATATTGACATGTGTCAAGTTAAGGGCATGAAATTATGTTGTTGGGCCTTAGTGTATTTCAAAGGATCCACTCATTTCCTTCATCATTCATACCAACACTTCTCGACTAAGCATTTGTAGCTTGATGTAAATTGTTTCCATCACATAACCATGTGCTTTGGAAGGCCTTTGTGTTATTAAATAAGAGGGTGTTCATGCCTATGATTTGTTGAAGAAGTGGGTTTCCAGGCCCATAAGCATTCTCTCCATCTGAGAGAATTGTCGGAAATTGTTTTTCCCAGGGTTCCAAGCTACAGCTACAAGGCTCTAAGACTTTATGCCCAACTTATTATTGAATCCTCGGAAGGGAAGTGGGGTAGCTGAATAACCATTGAGCAGAGAAGAGGCACATTTCCTGGGGTGGGATAGGCATGTGGGGAATGAGAAACTATAGGATGTTTTCTATTGTTGCCACCATAGTCTGAGTATTTTGGTTGTTGACATACCTTAACCTAGCTTAGGATTCCTTTTCCCTGGTAGAGTTTGATCCCAAGCTCTGGGGTGACCTGTTGCTGAGAGTAAATGAGCAGTAGATTCTATGGTTGGGAGGAATGTCTAAGGTCCATGCACAGTTGGTGGATTACAACAAAAGATAAGTTCCTTCTTATGTGTATTATTCTTCTTAGTAATGTGCATATTCATGTTAATATAATTGTGTGCTCTATTCATATTTATATATTCATGCATGGATTATATATGTTGATTAATTGCAAGTTTGTTCCATATAAAAGATGTGGGTCATAATAGTTTATGTGTGTCTACATGTTGTTTAAACATGTGAATGCTTATGTTATTTAATTTTATGGAATTTGTACATAACTATGATGAATTGTGCATGTATTTGTTAGAACTGCATAATTGTTGCAGATGTAAAGCATGGTAGTTAGTAAGTGTTTCATGTTAGATAATTACATAGTAACGGTCATGGGATTCTGAAGTGATGCCTGAATCATTATGTGCATGAGGGAATCAGTCTGTGTGTGCAAATGAGATACACCCCGCACACGGCATCAGAATGGTTGTGTGTGTAGTTGTTTTATGAGTTCTTTCTGCTATTATAGTTGTTATATGTTAAGTAATTTCAAAAATAAATGTATGGTTTCTAGTGCAAGGCCTGAGGGGTCATGCATGTTGAGGAACAGTTGATGCACCCTGTTATCTACTAAGTTGTACTAGCTAGATTTGAATTTGAGCTGCCAAAGACTGAGAAGTCAGATGCTCAGAATTCAATGTTCAGAAATTCAGCAAGTCTATGCGACCACCTTTTTTCCGCATTTCCATCCCTCTTGTGCATTGTAATAAATGAATTTAGCATGAATGTTGTAAAATACTATTGGCCACCTAATACCTAAGCACGAGTACGTACTCTAGAGTGTTTTTTTTTTTAACTTGTTAATTATTTCTTTCCTATTAGGCTATTAATAATTTCTAAGTTTTTTCACGCAAATCTCCTCCAAAGATTGATTATGTGTTGGTGGTTAGGCCTTGGAATGGTATAACCAATGTCTAGTGTCTAAATGTATATGAATTCATGCTAAGTCATTTCTATTGAGTTAAGTGGAAATTTCCCTAAGTCCCCCCTAGGTTTTTCTTAAGTTTTTAGTCAATAAAAAATTTCTCGTAAAGCAAACATTTTTTAATGTAAGAGTCAATAAATTCATAAATGTAGCATCATTTGTTGTTATATTCCATATGTGTTCTCATTTTCTAAGCAATATCACCTCCTAAACCCTTATCCCCCCATTGTTGAGGCCAAAAAGTAATTTTAAACACTCAAAATTGAATTTTTCTCTCAAAAAGGTAAAAAGGACAATTTAATTAAATGCTAAATTTTAGCAAACAAGTCAGGGATATATTTACTCATGTCTGGATTCCCTGGTCTATTTGGCGAGTCACTCTCCTAGTGATGGCACCTTAGTTGAGTGACATGGCAAGTGGGAGGAGTTCCCAAAGAGGCTAGGCACACCTCCTCCATTAGTTGGTGCATCCATGAGAGGGGCGCTAATCCCAAAGAGGGACTCTCCCTCTCTCCACCTTCCACTACCACTCCACTCCTCTCTCACTCCACTTCACCTCACTTCATTCCACATCCCTCACCTACCACTCTACTCCATCTCCACTCATTCCCTACTTCACTCACATGTTTCCCTAGTTCACTGGTGCGCCTCTCCTTTTCTCCCATGCGCCCTCACTTAGGAAAATTCAATAGGAAAACTATAGAGCAAGATCAAACCTCCTCATTTATGTCATTTGGAGCTTGGGAAACTTGCTTCTATTGTAATATTTTTCGTATTTGGAATTCAAGAGACTTTGGAGGTCAAATTGGTGACTTGGTAATGTGTTGATGCTTATAACTATGAGGTGATGTTGTTTCATATATCTTGCTTTTATATTGTGGTTTAAATTGGCCTTGTAAATGTATTGTTGCTTACTTGGATAGGAACACTAAACTTGCTTGATTAGTAATCCTTATTGTTTATCTATTAGCGATATTTTCAATGTATATTTCGTTTTGCTTAACTAATCATGTATTGAAGTCTCTCTTGTATGTGGCACCATTTTCTAACCCTTTGTTTTGTAGGGATTTGAAGTGATTGATGCTCTACTTGGATATAAGGAGCATATAGGTTGATGCTTCTATTTCTTCAATACATTTGAAGAATATCCCTCTACATTTCACCAAAGAAGGACCCCATCACCCAAAGATATTCCAAGCACAATGTTGCTTTCTTCTCCTCTCTCTTTAATTTCTAAAAAAAAGAAAATCATTTTGTTACTTTCTTGCATTACTATCATAGATCTAGGTTTTATTTTCAAGTTAAACTTAGTTTCTATTAACGCATGCAAATAGGATTTAGATCTAAGTTATTTCTCTGTCAATCAAAAGAATAGATCTAAATCTCTTTCTTGCAATTTTCTGAAATTTATTTCTCAATCTTAAGATAGAAAGTTTATTATGTTTTGCATTAAAAATCTAGATAATTATGCATTTTATGCTTGTTGTTTTGGACAGCCAACAAAAAACATCTAAGAGGGCTTTGTTTAGCTTCATCTAAAGCCTCTATAAACCCCTAAAAATTGAGCATTTTAATGAGAAATCATCAAAAATAAAAATGGTTAATTTTATTCATTTATTTTTAGTTTCTTATAGTGTTTTCTAACAGCATCTAATCCTTTTTCTTTTCTTGTTTTTAGCAGTTCCATCACAAAATAAGGGGGGAAACTGACTAATTTGAAGAGAAACTGAAGAAATTCAACCCCAAGTTGGACCCTTTGAATACCAAGACTTTAGAAAGTCTTATTTTGTAAATTTTGTTAATAATTTGATCCATTATATAAGGATCCAAAGTTCATAAAAAGGAAAAAAGAGAATTCAATTTCTCAAAGTGTAATAGGCGTTAATAAAAGCGGGCCTTTAGTGCCCAGTTTCGTCATCCCCTTTAGGGAGATTGGTGGTGGTTGTGTGCTTTATTTTCTTGTGAGTTTCTTGCTTTTATGCTTTCAAAACTCACAATCTAAGGAAATTAACCGTTCAAGAAATCACAACTTTCATTTTCACGTAAGAAAAGTAATCCTTTTGCTAGTTTAGTTTTCCTTTCCACTATTTTAATTAGAAAACTTTTTAGTTTTTCACATTTTCCTTCTAGTTTTTCTTGTTTTAAAATAAATCTTCCCCACATCTCCCGGTGTATGCTTTGAACCCTTGTGAGCCTAGCTCGATCCTAGGATTCATTGAAATCGGGGTTGGTCAGTGTGGAGTAAATTTAATTAGGGAAACCTTGATAGTAGATATCTTGATGTGAGGGAAACTGCATGAAGGGAGTGTGTGAATTCACATAGGAACTATGAGATCTAGGTTCTCTACGTTTTGGACATATGGCACCTTCATTGAACTTATTGGTGAAGCCTTGGAGGTTTAGTAAGTTCTCAACATATTTCCAAACAAAGAGATAGCCTCTAAAGAGGCCACACATTTTCACTAATATACCTTCAATAAATCTTAATAAAACACATGTTCAACAATTGCTCGTGATACCTTTAAGGAATTGGTCTCATGTATCACAACTTTTTTTATTTATGAGTAGTATTTCATTCGTAACATGGTGATTGTCTAATAATTATTTAAATATTTGCAAATATTGTATCATTTACTATATTGTGCATGCATCTTCTATTGTTATACATATTTTCTATCCTTATATTGTCTATCGAATGAATGTGTTGAATGCTTTACTTTAAATGTTTTATTATGCAATGAACTCATAGAATGGTTTATTTGCTTAGATTATCTTAAAATCCATAGTATTTTTGTTAGGGACTACCCCCCTTGGCTTCGCTAGGAGTTGGCCTAGACGAAGGAGTTGAGGATCAGGTGACAACACCTTGACTCGAGACTTTCCCCCAAGGACACACTAAGTGGATTCAGGATTTATTCCATGATAGCCCAAGTGTGTATAAAGGTGGCAACATTAAATTTGTCGTTGTTGGGGATAAAGCTTTCTATTCCTGGAACACGAACTATTTTCCTTTTTTGATTTGTTTTTACTTAGTTTTTATTTGATGCTTGTTTTTTATCAAAAATAAACTCATCATTTGGCGACTCCACTAATTTCCAATTTGACTAAGTATTCTACAAGAAGGAATTCAGAAGGTCTAGTTGACTTCATCCCCAAACCTAAATAGGTTTATAGGATGAGGCTAGTCAAAGCCATTTCTCGTAGAATCCTTAGTCTTTTAGGATCCGAGTTTTTTTTTTATATTCACTTGCTTTTTGTTAATAATTGTACCTAAGAAATGGATAGATATGATCCTTGAGACTTTTCTAATATAAATGGATATCCTCATGCAATTGTTGAAAAAGCAATTGAAAAGATACCTAGTTTTCAAGGGAATAATGTTGTTAGTGCTAAAATTCATGTTAAGTATTTTATGAGATGCATAAATAAATGGTGCGTTGCACATGATCATGAAGATGTCAAAATGAAACTATTTTTTTTATCCTTATAAGATGATGCTTTAGATTGGTATGAAGACTTCCCAAATGACAAGTTCAAAATGTTGAAATATCTCTTAGATGCCTTCACTGAGAAATGGTAAGAGAAAAGGGATCATCGCCATCTGTTAGTTTCCCTCAACATAATCAAGAAGAATGAAAATGAAACAATGGAAGAGTTTAACAAGAATTTCAATGAATTGGTTTCAAGTTTGCATACATACATCAAGCCTCCTGAAAATTCTATATTGATTTACTACATTGAGGCATTTGGTGGTGAAATGAGATATCAGTTAAGATATAAGGAACCCACCAACCTCAAAATTTCTCAAGAAACGGCTATAAAGATTGATAAGAATATGAAAGCCTCAAGGAAATCAAATCTTCTAGGTTTTACAAGGGGTAGTTCTTCTAGGAAGTCAGAGTCCAAAGAAAAAGCAGTAGCTCCTGATAATAAAGATCCTACGTTTTTAAATGCCATAACAGAAATGGTTAAAAGAATAGAGGCAACTCATGCTACCAAACTTAGTCCTTTGCAAAATAGGTTGATAGTTATGGAAAGGTCCCAAAATAACAGATTCCAACCTAGGCCCAACAACAAAAGGTGGTAAAAGAAAGGTCCTCCTCAAGACCAAAGAACACCTAATCAATTGGAATCTAATAATGTGGTAAATGAATAAATACCACCCTTTTGTAGGGCATGTGAAGGCTTTCATGAAGAGTCTACATGCCCTGTCTTTTTTCAAATAAATGAACAAGGTTTGCCTCAAACAAACAATTTTGTGGGACAATCGAGAAACTCTAATCACATAAATATTTTTGGCAAAGATCACCCCATGTCAATGGATTATTGGATCCAAATGCAAGAAATAAGTGAGCAAGCCAATGAGGTGGTTGAAGAATATGAGAACGTTACAAAGTTGTATGGACACAAGACCACAAATGAGCATATTTTGTAAATGGCCATACATAAAGGAATAGTCTACCAAAGGAAAGGGAAGGATGGTACAAACAAGTCTCAAACAAACTTTCCCAAGGTAAATACTCCTCCAATTAATGATCTAACTGTTGATTTAGGTAATTGGATTTCAAATGCAAAATTTTTGGTTCCAGTGTCAGTTCTCCTGAAAATTCCTTCACAAAGGGAAAAACTCCTCAAAGAAATAAATGTTCCAAATGATAAAGTTGTTGTAAAAAATCATGAAAAGGAAAAGGAACATCCTAAACATTCTCTAGTTTTTTTGACTAGCAGAGATAGAACCAAATAATAAAATCATCCCTTCTTTGTGTCCTTAGAAATAAATGATCAATGGTTGCATAATTGCATGTATGAATCTCATGCTTCATCCAATATTATTACTAAGAGGATCATGCAAATATTAGGTATTAAAGTTACAATACCCTATAAAAAAGTGTGTGTCATGGATTATAGGGAAATTGAAACCCATGGCATTATCATACATTTGTCAGTCAAGCTAGCTTTTCGCCCTGATTTTTCCTTCAAAAGGGATGTGCTTGTAATTGATGTTCCAGATGCTTAGGGTATGCTTCTTTCTAGAAAGTGAGGATCCCACATGGGAGGTTTCCTAAATATGGATTTGACCTTTGCAACTATCCCTTACCCTCCTCCTTCAACTAATAATTTTAGTCTCTACAGAGAAACAAAAAGAAAGTACCACATTGTATCCCAAAGAGCCAATGAATGAGTTCATGTGTCAAATGTTTGACATGGGTAATTTCTCAATATGTTCAAACTTCCTAGCACCAACTGAATAAAAGTTTAAAGATGAAAAGATAAGTAATAAATCTTGGAAGATGAAATTTTATGGAGCCCACTCAAGATTAGGAAAAGGAGCAGGGATTGTCCTAAAGTCTCCAACTAGACTTGAGTTTGATGCAACAAATAATGTGGTTGAGTATGAGGTACTTTTGCTTGGTTTGGAAATTGTTAAGTATATGGGTATTAAAATCTTAAATGTCAAAGGTGATTCAGACTTGGTGATTCTTCAAGTCAAAATTAAGTATGCATGCAAAAGAGAGAGGTTAAGAAGATACATAAATGCCATTTGGGATAATATAGAACTCTTTGATTCTATAGATCTCATTGCAATCCCTAGGGAACAAAAAAGCTTGGCTGAAAGTTTGGTAGTAGGAGCTTCAACCCTCCAGCCCTCAGAATATCTGATAAAAGGAAAAGGAAAGTTAGAAATAATATTTAGGCCTTCAGTTCCAGACAATGTTGATCACTCTCAAGTTTTCAAGGGTGATGAACAAATATTAAGGTTCATCCATAATGTTTAGGAATTCTCCGGCTTCAATGTCATCTACAAAGAGGAGGGGAAAGATTATATTGAGGAAGAAAATCCCATAAAAAATCAAGTTTCTAGAGGAATAAATTCTTTAGAAATATTTTTTTACAGGAATGACATGCATAAAAAGAAGAAAGAAGTAGTAAATCATGTCAGTTATATTGAAATAAATGTTGGGACGAAGGAAGTCCCAAGGTTCATAAAGATTGGAAAAGGTACTTCTGAAAAGGAAAGAAAGGAATTAATAAGTCTAGTCCAAGAGTATAGGGATGTATTTGCATTCACATATGATGAGAAAAAATCCTACAAAGAGGATGTGTTTCAACATACTATCCTCCTCAAGGAAGACACAAAACCTTTCCACCAAAAACTTAGGCAAATAAATCCTAAGTTAGCACCATTGGTTCAAGATGAACTTAAAAAGATGTTGGATGTTGGCATAATTGCTCCAACAAGGAATTATTCATGGTGTTATAACTTACTGGTGGTTACAAATAAAAATGGGGGAATAATACTATGCATTGACTTTAGAAATATGAATCTAGTGTGCATTAAAGATAATTACCCCCTACCCAACATGGAGGCCCTATTGCAAAGGGTAAATGGATCCAAAATAATTTCCATGTTGGATGGATTCTCTGGTTATAATCAAGTGTTGGTGAGGAAGGAGGATCAAAATAAAACAACCTTCACCACACCATGGGGCAACTTTTAGTACTTAAAAATTCCTTTTGGCCTATTAAATGTGGGTGCTACTTTCCAGAGGACCGTGGATTTTTATTTCAATGAATTAAGTGTAAAGATCATTGAGATATATCAAGATGACTTAATGGTTTTCTCAAAAGAAATATCACATCATACAGGTCATATTAGACAGGTGTTTGAAAGATGTTGGAAGTATGGCATCTCCTTAAATCCATCTAAGTCAATTTTGGGTATTGATGAAGGCAAGTTGTTACGTCACATCATTGCAAAGGATGGGGTAAAGATTGATCCAAAAAGGGTGGAAGCCATAAATAAAATACCTTTACCCCCCACCAAGAAATCTCTCTAGTATTTTCTTGGTCAGATCAACTTTTTCAGTCGATTCATCTCAAATTTAGTCGAGATGATGCAACCCATACTCAAACTGTTGAAAAATATGTAAATTTTGAGTGGACAGATGAAGGAAGGAAAACATTTAAAAATATTAAGGAATCAATTGGCAGATCTCATGTGTTAATTAGTCCATATTACTCTAAATATTTTTAGATTTTTTCCTTCGCTTCAGAGGATAGTATAGTCGAGGTCTTGCTCCAAAATAATGAAGAGCGTCAAGAGAAACCCATTTCTTTCATGAGGAAGGCATTGCAACACTCTTTTTTTAATTACACAAGTATGGAAAATAAAACATATGCCTTGGTCAAGTCCCTTAAGATTTTTTGGGTTTATATAGAATATTCAAAGGTTGTGGGGTATGTACCCCACTCAACAGTTAAAGATATCCTAGGAAAACATGATTTCTTGGGGTTAAGAGGAAAGTGGGTTTCCAATATACAAGAGTATGACTTAGATATAAAACTCACAAAGTTATTCAAAGTTCAAGGATTGGCTCAGATGATAACACAAGGAAATGAACATGTTTGGGACCTAGTATGTCAAAAGAGTCAATCTAGGCCATCCTTGTCAACAAAAATTCAAAAATTATAAGAACACCAATGGTATGATGATATTGTTTTCTTTCTTTCTAACCTCACATGCCCAAGTCACTTAATTGGTCATAAAATAAGGGCATTGAGGTTTAAATAAAATAAGTATTGTATCATTCAGGATGGATTGGGGTGGATGAACCCCAATGGGGTGATACTTAGGTGTGTTGATGAGATTGAGTCCAAGAGACTTATGGTTGACTTTCATTTAGGATTTTGTGGTGGAAATTTTTCATCCAAAACTACTACCCGCAAAATTCTTAGAGCAGATTATTATTGGCCGACCATTTTTTAGATGTGCATAAAATGGCTAGGGGTTGCCAGCAATGTTAGTAGTTCAAAAGGAAGAAAAAACTGGTGTCCTTGCCTCTTCAGCCAGTAGTAGTTGAATCTCCTTTTCAACAGTGGGGGCTTGATTCCATCAGTCAATTTAAGGATAATTCAAGTAATGGTTATACTTGGATAATCACAGCGACCAATTATTTTACTAAGTGGGTAGAATAAATACCCACCAAGTCAACAAATGACAAAGTGGCTATAGATTTTCTTGAAGATAATATTATCACTAGATTCGGTGTGCTTGGCAATATAAATACTGATAATGTCCAAGCCTTCAGTTCAACAGAATTGTCCTCATTATGTTTCAAGTATGGAATTATGTTGTCCTTCTCTTCAAGCTACTATCCCCAAGGAAATGGTATTGTTGAACCCAGCAACAAGAACTTAATGACTATCCTTAATAAAATATTTGGGGATAATAAGAGGTCATGGGATAACAAGATTAATTTTTCTTTATGGGTGGACAGGATCACTAAGAAGAGTTCTACAAGAAAGAGTCCCTTTGAGCTTTTTTATGGGCTTGATGTCACTTTTCCAGTTCATTTAAATCTTTCAGTGTATCATTTTGTGTAGAAGTATGGTTTGGATGAGAATTTTTAGCAGAGAAGAATTGATTAGTTGGTTTAGCTTGATGAGAGCAGAAGGAAAGATTTACATCAGAGCATAAAAATTCAGGAAAAGGTAAAGAATACTCTTGACAAGTCTTCAAAGCAAAGGGATTTCCAGGAACGTGATACATTCCTTCTTTGGGACAAAAGAAGAGAGAATCTGGGAATTCACGACAAGTTTGATAGTTTATGGACAAGTCCATACATCATCCAAGGCATAGTCAACAATAACTCTTTCTTCCTTAGAAAGTTGGATGGTGAGAAGTTGACGCTCCCAATAACTGGTCATATTCTCAAATTATTCTTCAGAGAAGTCATATGATTCCCATGGGGCATCCTTTGTATCATATTCTCTAACCCTTCTCCTTTGTACTTTATTGTTTTTCATTTCATGTACATAGTTTATTTACTACCTTTTTGTATCATATATACATGTATATTATTCTTACAACTCATGTTTATTATTGGATTTATATGGATATGTTATTGATGAGGCATCGATGATGCAGGTTCTTTAATTATGGATTCTCATATGGTCTACTTCAATAAAAATATCGACCACATGTCCCCATATGGAGCCAATGTTATCCACCGAGTTGTACTAGCTGGATTTGGAGTTGAGCCGCCAAAGACTAAGCAGTTAGATGCTCAAAATTCAGTGTTCAGAAATTCATCTAGTAATAAATGAATTGAGCATGAAAGTTGTAAAATAATATTGGCCACCTAATACCTAAGCATGAGTATGTACTCTAGAGTTTTTTTTTTCACTTGTTAATTATTTCTTTTATATTAGGCGATTAATAATTTATAAGTTTTTTCACTCAAATCTCCTCCAAAGCTTGAATATGTGATGTTGGTTGGCCTTGGCATGGTATAACCAATGTGTAGTGTATAAATGTATATGAATTCATTCTAAGTCATGTCTATTGAGTCATATGGAAATTGTGCTAAGTCCCCCCTAGGTTTTTTTTAAGTTTTAGTCAATAAAAAACTTCTCGTAAAATGAACATTTTTTAATGTAAGAGTCAATAAAGTCATAAAAGTGGAATTAGTTGTTGTTAGATTCCATTTTTGTGCTCGTTTTCTAAGCCAGAGCACCTCCTAAACCCTTATCCTCCTTTTGTTGAGGAAAAAAAGTGATTTTAATCACTCAAAATTGAATTTTTCTCTCAAAAAGGTAAAAGAGACAATTTAATTACAGTGCTAAATTTTAGCAAACATGTCGGGGACATGTTTCCTCATGTATGGAGTCCATGGTCTAGTTGGAAATTCACTCTCCTAGTGAGTTAACCTTAGTTGAGTGACATGGCAAGTGGGAGGAGATCCAAAAGAGGCTAGGCACACCTCTTCCATTAGTTGGTGTGCCCACATGAGAGGGGTGCTAATACCAAAGAGGGACTTGCCCTATCTCCACCTTCCACTACCACTCCACTCCTCTCCCACTCCACCTCACCTCACTTCACTCCACATCCCTCACATACCACTCTATTCCCTCTTCACCCATTCCCTACTTCACTCACACGTTTCCCCAATTCACTAGTGGGCTTCTCCTTTTCTCCCATGTGCCCTCACTTAGGAAACTTCACCAAGAAAACTATAAATCAAGCTTGACCCTCCTACTTTATGTCAATTGGAGCTTGGACGACTTGTTGCTATTGTAATATTTTTCGTATTTGGAACTCAAGAGACTTTGGAGGTCAAATTGGTGACTTGGTAATGTGTTGATGCTTATAACTATGAGGTGATGTTGTTTCATATATCTTGCTTTCATATTGTGGTTTAAATTGGCCTTGTAAATGTATTGTTGCTTAATTGGATAGGAATACTAAACTTGCTTGATTAGTAATCCTTATTGTTTATCTATTAGCAATATTTTCAATGTATTTTTCGTTTTGCTTAACTAATCATGTATTGAAGTCTCCCTTGTAGGTGGCACCATTTTCTAACCCTCTATTTTGAAAGGATTTGAAGTGATTGATGCTCTACTTGGAGATTAGGAGGATCTAGGTTGATTCTTATATTTCTTCAAGACATTTGAAGAAGATCCCTCTACATTTCACCAAAGAAGGACCCTGTCTCCCAAAGATATTCCAATCACAAGCTTGTTTTCTTCTCCTCTCTCTTTAATTTCTAAAATAAGAAAATCATTTGGTTACTTTCTTGCATTGGTATTATAGATCTAGGTTTTATTTTCAAGTTAAACTTAGTTTCTATTGTTTCATGCAAATAGGATTTAGATCTAAGTTATTTCTCTTTCAATCAAAAGATTAGATCTAAATCTCTTTCTTGCAATTTTCTGAAATTTATTTCTCAATCTTAAGATATAAAGTTGTTTATGTTTTTCATTTAAAATCTAGCTAATTAGGAATTTTGTGTTTGTTGTTTTGGACAGCCAATATAAAATATCTAAGAGGGATTAGTTTGGCTTCATCTAAAGCCTCTAAACACCCCTAAAAATTGAGCATTTTGCATGAGAAAGTATCAAGAAAAATTTGGTTAATTTTATTCATTTATTTTTAGTTTCTTATAGTGTTTTCTATCATCATCTAATCTTTTTTCTTTGTTGGTTTTTAGTAGGTTTGTCACAAAATAAGGAGCAACTCTGACGAATTTGAAGCAAAACTGAATAAATTCTACCCAAAGTTGGACCCTTCTAAGACCAAGAATTTAGAAAGTATTATTTTGTAAATTTTGTTAATAATTTGATCCATTCTATAAGATTCCAAAGTTCATAAAAAGGAAAAAAGAGAATTCAATTTCTCAAAGTGTAATAGGAATTAATAAAAGTAGGCCTTTAGTGCCCAGTTTCGCCATCCCCTTTAGAGGGATCGGTGGTGGTTGTGTGATTTATTTTCTTGTGAGTTTCTTGCTTGTATGCTTTCAAAACACACAATCTAAGGAAATTGACCATTCAATCAATAAAAACTTGCATTTTCACTTAAACAAAGTAATCCTTTTGCTAGTTTAGTTTTCCTTTCCGTATTTAGTAATTAGAAAACTTTTCAGTTTTCATATTTTCTTTTCAGTTTTTCTTGTTTTAAAATAAATCTTCCCCGCAACTCCTAGTGTATGCTTTGAACCCCTGTGAGCCTAGCTTGATCCTGGGATTCATCAGAACCGGGGTTGGTCAGTGTGGAGTAGCTTTAATTAGGGAAACCTTGATAGTAGTTATCTTGATGTGAGGGAAACCACATGAAGGGAGTGTGTGAAGTCAGACGTGAACTTTGAGATCTAGGTTCTCCCCATGCTGGACATTTGACACCTTCATTGAACTTACTGGTGAAGCCTTAGGGTTTTGGTAAGTTCTCAGCATATTTCCAAAAAAATAGATAGCCTTTAAAGAGGACACACATTTTCACTAATCTACCTTCAATAAATCTTAATACAACACACGTTCAACAATTGCCCACGATACCTTTACGGAATTGGTCTCGTGTATCACAACTTTTTCTTTATGAGCAATATTTAATTCGTAACATGGTGATTGTCTAATAATTGTTTAAATGCTTCTAGATATTGTATCCTTTACTATATTGTGCATGGATATGCTATGGTTAGACATATTTTCTATGCTTATCTTGTCTATCGAACAAATGTGTTGAATGCTTTACTTTAAATGTTTTATTTTTCAATAAACTCCTATAGTGGTTTCTTTTCTTAGTCAACTTAAAATTCATAGTATTTTTGTTAGGTACTACCCCCTTGGCTTCGCTAGGAGTTGGCCTAGATGGAGGAGTCGAGGATCAAGTGACAACACCTTAACTCGAGAATTTCCCCCAAGGACACACTGAGTGGATTCTTCCATGATATCCCAAGTGTGTATAAAGGTGGAAACACACCCAATACTATGTCAGTTGTGCACGCAAGATTGTTAGGATATAGTTGTCATGTGTGGCACAAGATAGTTTGTGCATGCTAGTAATCAGTGGCCATGCAGGGCACAAGCCCGGTTGTGTGTGTTGTTGGTCTCAATGAGTTTCTTCCATAAAATAAATATTGGGTATGAGACAAGAGAAATAGAATGGTGTGGCCTAGATTAGTACTGGGCACATCATCTTGTGGTTTTAATTAGATTTTCGGGACTACTGGTAATGAGGAATATTAGAAAGTGGTATCAAAAGTCATAATTTTTTATGTGGCATGGCCTAAGGTGGAGTTGGGGATGGTACAAGGTGGTAACGAGACTCATCTAGGTGGATGGGTTCATTACAAGGTGGTATCAGAGATTGCGATATTAAATCAATCTTGTTGAGTTGTTGATAGTGGGGATGTGACACATGAAGCAGGGTTAACCCATGTCATGAAACTCACGGGAAGTGTTGAACCCAATGTCCAACAGTTAACCCTCCTCAACATCAATCCTAAGGGTGTCCCACAACTTCCTTTCCATTACCTCCACCTCCTCCAAAGCGATCATCCCTTCATATTATATCTGAAGCTTCTGATGCCCATTCCACTCAGTCTTAAAAAAGTCTTAAATCTCAAATTCAAGAGCCCAAGACTAGAAAAGGAAAACGACCTACCAAATATGTCAACTTTGATCATCCAATAACCTCGTCACATTTGATCACTTCTCATGCCAAACATCCAAAAAATGAAAGTAAGCACATTTATTTTGAGCACATATATCTTGAAGCATCAACAGCAAGAGTTAAATCACTAGTTGATGAAGGTTTGGAAGTCATAAATCCATAGGGAAGTAAACATAGGCAAGTTGCCTCACATACAAATATGAATTCTAATTTTGTAGTGTTATTATGATTTTTTTACTGTTAAGGAAAGTTCTGGTTATTATTTTTGGATAGTGGTATGCTTTAGACAGATTGTTAATCATCGTTTTTGGATATATTCACAACATTATTATTTTTGGGGCAGTTGATGGTTAAATTATCTTGACACATTTGTGATAGCGTTTTTATTTGCACAACAATCTAACATATTTATTTTTAATAAATATATTTATCATTCGGGAGTCACAGGGGTGTTTACAAATAAATTATGAGTTGATTTGTATATGTGTTATGTTGATGATTAAATGGATGCTTAATGACATACATTTGTATATTTTCAAGGAGGAACAAGGGGGATATGTTAAAAAATAAACAAAAGGTGATTAGGGGGTTCCCACCTATCAGTTAGTATTTATTTTATTCTTATCATTAAATATTATTAATATTATTCAATTATGAGTTGTCCTCATTAACTAAAATTAGTTAATGACTTAACTAAAATTAGTTAAACTTCTCAAACTACTTTTGAGAGGAATAAAAGAAGATTTCAAAGGACAACCAAAGGAGAGAGTGATAGAGAGAAAAAATTTGATAAGGTCATCTCTTGCGTATTAAGTGATATTACTTTACTATTTAATTCATCTCTGAGATACATAAGAGATAAGAACTTCTTGTTGATAGTAGGATCCTACTGGAGGTGGCAATAAGGAGAACCAAGAAGTATTCATTTGTTGATATACTTCATAAGGTTGATCATTTGTCTCTGATAGTCTGTGGGTTCTTATTAGATTTCAGAATTAGTTTTTAGTATTGATTACGGATATTTTGTGGAGTCAAGACAGTGGCATTTGTGGTCTGCCATTCAGCTTTGTTTTAGTCTTGGTTCCACTTAAAGATACCAGTAGTCTCAGTATGATGTAATATACCATCTTTGACTACGAAGTCTCATTATGGTCCTTATTTTTTGGGTATGAATAATGTTGTTGGTTGTATTTCATATTTGAATAAATAAAATATTTCAATGGTTTTGAAGTCTCATTTGAGTTTCTGTGTGATATTATATCATATTTTTATTTCTAAAGTTGTTCAAAAAATTTAAAAAATATTTTATATTATAAATATTTTTTTCTTTTTTGACATACTGCAACTATAAAAGATAACATTAATTCCAAGGACATATTTATTGAGAATTAATTGTTTTTTTTGTAAAAGGGACTATAAACACAGGGTACTAATCCTGACTATTTTTCTCTAGCCAAGAAAAATTTGAAAATGTTGGTATTAGTATAAGGCCATTCCTTTTCATCAACATTTATTTGGCGACCATACCAGGGAAATATTCAGTATTTCTCTAGTGTGTGTATCTCTTTTCTGTATTTATTTTATTTTGTGTATTTAAACTTCTTTCTTTTTTCCTGTTTATTAGTTGTTTACATGACCATACCTATTGTGTGTCAACCTAACATTGGACAAGGTTAGATGATCAAACTGGTATTTCGTTAACTTTACTTTACACAATTTTAGAAACAACTCATACACAAACAAAACTTAATCAATGTTTGGAGGTTATTTCTCAATATATCAGAATTAGAGAACAATGGGAGGCCCAACAAAGGATGCCGAGAAATTATCCTCCTCATTCAGAATTTTCTTATGCCCTCTGGTTCTCGATCTTCTCGAAGAACAAGAGGTTTGTCTCCAGAAATTAATCATGCCTCAAAGATAGGAAAAAGAAAGGTTGTCCTTGAAACCCTACAAGTAAAACATCATAGATCTTTCTCTGATTCTTCAAGTTCTTCAATATCGTTTATCCCTATCACTTACCAAATGACATCTTCCATATTTTCTTGTACTAGTCAATCTTCTTCTTCATAATCCTCTCCCTCTTCTTTAATCGTAAGTATTTTTAATCATCAGATTCTAGTTCAATCTACCACCAATCCTACCAAAGTAATCAAGAAATTTGGTTTATTCTAGTTTGACGAGGATTCCACCACTACACCACGGCATGTATCTTCACCTCTAGATCTTACTCCAACTACTAATCCCCTTCCCAAATTCAAAGATCATTTGCCAAAATTTTCAGGAAATGGTACCATTTCTACAAAAGAACATCTTAGTGCATTTTCTAACGCATGTCACAATATAGGAGCAAATGATAATGATACATATACGTGATTATTCATTAATTCTCTCGAAGGGAAATATGCTTCTTATTTTTTCAAATTGCCTCCTAAAGTCTTTTCGACTTGGGATGAACTTGTTTATTGGTTTAAATCAACATATGGGAAGCCCAAGAATCCAGCGGATTTGTTAAAGGATTATAATAACATTATTTTTATAAATGGTGAAACCATTAAATATTTCAATCTTAGATTCACCAAATTGTATAATCAAATCCCATAAATGATCCATCCTCACAATAAAGTTGATTTCTTTCAGTATTATATTGACTTCCCCTCTTCTTATCGCCATAGATTAGAAGAGAAAAATGTAACAAGCCTAGGGTCTTCACTCCAAACTTGTTTGGAGTATGAAGAACAAATGGAAATAACATGTCTTCCTAAAGGATATTTTGTTAAGTAGATTGAAATGTCGACTGTGTTGCAGCTGGTTCAATATATGAGCAATCAGGGGATTTCATTTGAAAGGAAATGGATCACTACCAATTAAATCCCTCTTGAATCCCCTTCTCAAGTTTTTTTGAGAAATCATCCTATTAATTCTTTACCATATAATCAGTCAAAGGCTAGTCTCTCTAGAGGCTTGGTGTAAAAAAATTTATGACAACCATGAAGAGAGAACTTGTGAGGTTAATAAAAAAATATTAGGAAAGAATATTTGGAAAAAGAAATGAAGCAAATTCTGTTTCCTTACATTTCATTCCTCAAGAAAATATAATGTTAGTAAACACTCGTAGTAAATATTATACTGACAAGGGAAAGGGTGGAAATCCTGAAACTACATTTTCCCCTAGCTCTTATTCTTCAATTAGAAATCATCGGGTTGACATAATAGCACAAAGTCAAGGGGCTTCAACCTCTTTACTTTCATCAAACTATAACATAATGAAACAACTAGCTAACATAAAAGTAGATGCAACTCTTTTCGACATTGTCATTGTCCCTCTAGCAACAACAGTATCTTAAAAATTATATGGAAGGTAAAACTTATTTAGTAGCTATTTTTTCTTAAAACCTTGATGAATATGATTCACATGTAAATAGACTAGGTATAAATAATTTTAGAAATTCTATAAAAAATCCACCTTTTTATATTTATGTAAATATTTTTTATAAGATAGCTCATTGTTTCCTAATAGATGGTGGGTATGGACCTAGTGTAATGTCCAATATTATTATGGAAGAACTTGGCCTCTCTTGTACAAATGAAAATGTGAGAAGCATGTTATCCTATAATAATCAACAGCAATCTACGATTAGTGAAATTAAATATGTAACTTTATTCCTTTGCGCCCATCCATAAATCAAGACTTCTTTGAATATACAAGTGATTAACATTATCGTTAGTAATTATTCAATCATTTTTGGTAGAGACCAGCAAGCTTTAATGGGTGGTTACTTATATTTATATGGCTCTCGTTTCCCTATTCCCAGAAATGGAAATAATATAATTGTGTTAAGGGAAGGACTAATTTCACTGTACATTGAAAATGTTCTTCAAGAAGATGTAAATTTTATTAAGGAAGATATGGGTGTTTATTCAATTTTCAATGATAAAGATGACACTTCTCGTAAACAACCATATGACTATGAAGATGATATGAAAAATATGCACTTTGATGGTGCATGTTCAAATGAAGGTAATGGGGCAGGTATTGTTTTATATTCACCTGTGGGTAAAATTCATATTTTTTCCTATAGAATTTAATTTTCTTGTACAAGTAATGTAACTAAATTTGAATCCTTATTGTTAGGCATTGAAAATCCTTATAATTTAGGCTATGGCCATCCTACTTTTTTCGGAGACTCAAAACTTGCTATCAATCTAGTCAAGAAAATATATACTCCTACTAACAAGTTAATGAAGAGATACACCCAAGATGTTTGGGAATTGATCCAAAATTTATTTTCTTTTAACATCACTCATATTAAAAGGGACTTGAATTCTATCGTTGATAGGTTAGTTGTTTTTGTAGCTTGTCCTACAAGACAGTTACTTCCTCAAAGACCTGATTATACATTCTTATCCTTATATAGACCTCATCTTCCTAACAATGTGGAATCTTGGCAGGTTTTTCCCAATGATGAGAGCATTTGTGATTTCTTGCAAAATAAGCTATATAAGCCTAAGGAAATATTTTTTCTTGAAGATAATAAATTTCCTAAAGGCTTGACTCCTCTCGAGATCTCATTTCCAACAAGTGATGTTGGAATCCATACTGATGTTGGTGGCCAAGAAGGTCTCATAGACATCACTCACCTCCTTACTTAGCAAGGAATTCTTATCTGTCTAAAGGATCCATAAGTAGTCTAGAAGTGTCTCATATCAGACATCAAAGAAGAAGAGATGAGTGGGATGGTTTACAAGGAGATTTGAGGAATCTTAGGCCACCATCCTTTGATGGTGAAAGAGAAAGTGGAGATTATGTTGAAGCATGATTGCTAGGAATCAAGAAGTATTTATAGTAGCACAACTACTCCTCTAATCTAGAAGCCAAAACCACTTACCATTTTCTTGGAAAAGATGTTATGTGGTGGGATCAATTAAAGAAAGTTAACACATCAATGAGAAAAATATCACTTGGAATCAATTCAAGAGGTATTTTTAGAGGGAATATCTTTCATAACACTACTATGAGAAGAACATGCAAGATTTCTTTGAACTCATATTGGGGAGCATGTGTTGGGTATGTGTTATATTATTTGCATGTGTGTGTGTGTGGGCACGTCAAATACGACAACTGCATCTAATGATCCCTCCCACTAGTAAATTAATCCTGGATTAAGGGATTAGGGTTTTCTAATCTTTAGCGGTTTTTGCTATTTTTAGCAGATTTTGTTATTTTTAGAGGTTTTGTAAATTAATCTCGGATTAAGGGATTAGGGTTTTGGTATCTACGGAATACCTAAAAACATTGTATATATTGTATGGTGAATGGTGAAATTCGATATAATGAATATAAGAAAGGTTTTCCCGGTTGAGAGTTTCCGGTATAAAATCTTTGTGTACTTTGTGTATGAGCCATTGATTAATTTATGTCTTGCTTAAGAATCTATATGCATTGCTTTACTTTGTAGGTTTGAAACTTACATGGGGTATCAGAGCTTGTTTTTGGCTTCAGAGGGACGCCTTTGTTGTTGAGGGTTTGGCTCGATCTTGATAGATCAAGTTTATCTTGGGTCTATGATAAACCTGGGTTTAGTGAGAGCTTTTGCAGTGAAGATTCGAGTAAAGAAAGAGGAATGGCATGCTCATCTAGAATCGAGATAAAGAAGTTCAACGGTAAAAAATTTGAGCTATGGAAGCTCAAGATGGAGGACCTTCTTGTAGACAAAGAACAATGGATCACTTTGGATCCTCGTACACAGCCTACTGGTACACCGTCTACTAGCATGCAGGCTACTGGTACATAACCTACTAGTACACAAACTACTAGTACACCAGCTACTGGTATGTCGAAGGAAGATTGGGACAAGTTGGATAGAAGAGCAAGGAGTACTATTCGACTCTGCCTGGAAGATTCGGTGTTGTTGAATGTCTCAGGAGAATCTACAGCCAAGGAACTATGGGATAAGTTAGGGAATTTGTATCA
>JASDQU010816457.1:27624-42541 GCA_032191745.1 Picea mariana
TTTGAATGCAAATTTCTCTGTGCACATGAATAAATAAATAAGCTTGCCCTTACAAAAAAAATGGATCTATCCCAAGCATGTATCAAGGAGGGATGTTCAGATGTAATATTTACTTGGTCAAATATATATCAACACCTAAGCGACCACATATGGTCTCATAGTGGTTCTTTATGCCAACTTCTTATATGTGTCCCCAAATCATTCTCAAGGGGGCATTTTGAAGATATTTTAACTAAGCTTAACTTATGTATAACACATTAATAGGCACCCTTATGGTCCCAATGGATTTACCTTCACACTTTGTGTGGTCAGCATGTGACCACACTTGGTAGGTGTTAGAGTACACAACAATGTGACCTAATACCTATATATAAGAGGCTAAGCCTCATTAATATGAGGAGGAGCTTAGTGAAATATATAGTATAGTTAATGATATCATTTTAAGGGGTACTTATTGTACTCATACACATCGCGTGTATTTGGGTTATCTTTCTTTCCATGTAAGATTATAATTAAATTCTTGGGATGTGTGACAATAATCAGACATTAATTAATCAATACCCCACAATTAAATTCTTGGGATGTATGACAATAATCAGACATTAATTAATCAATACCCCACCATTTCTAACCGAGGCAAACCTGCAACGAGGGACTATTGTTGTCACTAGATATACCATAGAAAGTAACAATTAGAAACACTTTCAGAAATAGAAGACTGGGAAGGACAAACGTAGTTAGAATTCTCTATTCTTGCAAGCTAAATTGTCTTGAAAATGTTGGTTTCAATGTCATGGCATGTCTAACTTGATATATGAATATTCTATGGTGGCTGTGAATTCCACTGATATTGTGATATTGTGATGCAGCAGTATATATAGTGAATGACCCACAACACTTGAGACCCATTTGCAACTATGAAAGTAATATTTGCAGCGATAGTATTTACAATATAAATGCATTACATGTTCCCCATGGGTTTATTCCCAAAGACCAATTGTTGGCATGTTGATAATTATAAGTTCTGTAGAAACTACACCAGCCTCACATCCCTGTGTTTGCACGGCAATGAAATCTATCCTCTGATTTAAAATATAATTTCCAAGTCCGCCATTAGGTTTAGTATTCTCTGAATAGTGTGAAAATTTTATAAAATTATATTTTAGTTATAAAAATGGAGTTCGGCAGTTGCAGTTGAAAAGCCTTTTCTCCGTCTGACTCTCACCCTTGCATAGTATATAATCCAGCAGTTAGACCCCCCAAGGAACAAGCTTATCAACAGTCTTCTGATTTCAACAGTAGTAACACTTCAAGGTAGCTTTGACGCAAGGTGGGGTGATGATGAGGCAAGCAGCTCCATCTGAATGCTGCCATCAGCTTTCAATAGTAGTAGGAATTGAAGGTAGGTCTCGTGCAAGGTAGGATGATGATGACAGAAGTAATTCCATCTGATAGCCTACAGCCATTACCTTCAAGAAGTAGATTAAAGGAGCAATGGCTGCACCAAAGCTTGACAATTAGGTTACTTCAGGTAAGTGATACCCTTACCTTCTAGGTAGGGTAAGACCTTTCAGGACCTTACCTCAGGATAACAAAGGAAAGGAATACCCTTACCTTCTTACTTGGGTTAATTGATAACCTTGCTCACATGGAGACTACTGTCATCCAGAAGACGTTTAAACTTTAAAGTTAATTATCCTTGACAAGGCAGCACTACATGGTGCAACGGAACAAGCCTGAGAGACTTGATAGACAAAGCTATAAAGCTGTGAAAATGATAAATAGTAGTGTCAATGAATTTATGTTATTCGCATCAAATTTTCTGTATTAAGAAGGCACGTGGTTACTCAAATAACGATTGAAATTCAAAAGCACAAGAAAAAGAACAAGAAAAAAATAATCAATAACAAGATGAGAAATTATGACAATAAGCTGTTACAATGTATTCAACCTACAGGACATGAGGACAACTTCAAAACTGTTAACCTTAGGCCCATCCAGGTTTCAAGTCCAGCCACATTCAGCAGTCCAACAAAGATGCAAATGACTATAAATATGAACGTTTGGTCATATTACATAATATTATGGCCATCATCAGAATATCTCTTCTGTACCATGTATGTAACCTGGTAGAAAGACCAGAAGCCACTTATGCTTGAATCTGAAAGAGGCATTTCTTATTCTAGTCAGGTAAAGCAGTCCCACGTTCGAGATTATTCTTTATCTCAACAGTGTACTTGCCAAAAGCCCTTTCAATTTTCTTATTGAAATGCTCATTACGATCGTTGATTGAATCAACATCTTTCTCTTCATGAAATCTGCGCCGTCTACTGAATGCTTTCCTCTTTTGATCTCTGTCTTCAAGTTCCTGCACCATTTTGTCTATGTTCTCTTCTGGAAGCTTAGCTGCCTGAAAAACAGATTTTTTCAAGAACATTAGTAAAGTCAAAAAGAAAATATTAAATTAGCAGCATAAAATATCAATTCTTCAAATATAACCCTCTATCCAAGGTGTTTAAACTTTAAACTCTATATATGCAAAAGTCATTTGCTCATCTTAAAATCCAAATAATACGTGTATATCCTTACCTTTCCATATTGCAGACTTGAACCATCCCGATAAAATTCTGGATCAGTTTCTTTCATCTTTGTGTAGTCATCTGCGTTGAGAGGGATGTTTTTGGTGCGCTTCTTGTAGGCATTATATAGAGACTTCTGGTTGAACACTGAAATGTACAATTAGAAAACCATTAAGAAAATCTATTCCAAGGCAATTATTGACATGTAAGGACAAATAGAGTCTGAAAGCAATTACAACAGTCGATAAAAAACAGAAAGATGTGATGTGTCTGATTAGAACAAGCTTTCCCTTGAGTACTAACCATCCCATCCAAATGGTGCAGCCTTCTTGTCCCATTTCTTGTATTTTTCTTCAGCTGCCTCTTGTGTATCTAACATGTAAGCTTTTGTAAGATCCAAACCATTTGCATCCAACTGCTTCCCTAGAGTTTTCTTCTTGTCTTCAATCCATTTCTGTTTTGATATGCCTCGTGACTCATGTGGAGCCTCTTGTCTCTTTTTTTCCGCTAGAATCTCAGTTTGATTAGCTTTTCTTGCTTCATTCTGCAGATAAAAAGGATACATCACACTTTAAATATTTCTGTTTGAAACTAATGAAACAAATAATGTTCACCTCCAATGTCTCACGGAGGATTCAAAACTACCATAGATTAGGAGGAAAATCATACCCTTTTAAGTCTCAACTCAAAGAGCTTCTTTTGCCTTCCAGTAAGTTTTGAATAATCTCCCCCAGAAGCATCCTCATTAGTCATCCCATCTTCTAGATCATTGGCATGGGCAACAACATCCTCAGGATTTTCTGAGTGCTGTGCTTGTGGGAAATCTTGGGGCAAACCCTCTGGATCAAGATTATTATCAGCCTTCCTCTTTATCCCTTTACCAATGTCTGTAAGCTCATCGTCTTTCTTACAAGAGACTGCACATAGTAACAACAATAATACATTATGAAATCAAAGAACAAAGATAAATGCTTCAGATACATTATAATGAGTCTATTACATAAAGATTCTACCCAAGGATTTTACAAGCAACTCCATAAAGAGAATTGTTGCATGCTAAACAAAGTTGTGGAATTGGCCCTTTAAACCTAGAGGGCAAAGCATTTCTCTTTGAGCAACGGGTATGATGCAGGAGCATATCTTTCATTCTTAGGGTTGGCATAAAAATAAATGTAATGAGACATTATGTGTGAAAGAATTTAGTTAAGTGATTTGTAGAGTACCATGATCTA
Source organism: Picea mariana (assembly GCA_032191745.1). NCBI lineage: Eukaryota > Viridiplantae > Streptophyta > Pinopsida > Pinales > Pinaceae > Picea > Picea mariana. The sequence continues at coordinate 31,436 of JASDQU010816457.1, forward strand.
TGTGTATGCAAGCATTAAGCAAGACGACATGATTTGTCTAGAACTGCATTCACTTTTTTAATTGCTTAAAATTCTGCTGGTTTTTGTGTTGTTTACCCTTCATTATAGTCCCTCTAAAAGAACTACTCCTCGACAACGCCGGCATGGGCATGAATTCAGAGGAGAACGCAGAACAGCCAACAGGGAGGCTATATGGCACGTTTTGGAGACCCAAAATATGAGAGTATTGTAAACAGAGACATCCATAAGTCCACGGGAAGATTAAATTTTCAAGGTATGCAACCAAACTTCAATCCTGCGTGAACAAATTTCCATGCCCAAAGTGCTAAACAGGATAAATGGTAAGCACCAATCTAACAAATACACAAATCAGTCAAGGCCATGTAGGTAGGAGGACTACAGTCTTTTGTGGGCTTTAATGTTAAGAAGAAAAGGATAGATGGGTGGAAGAAAAGAAAATGCAGGCAGCCCTAGGAAAAATATTTCTTCCCATTTCATCGTTTGTTCATCATCCTATAATTCAGCTTGCTGAGTTGCAGACCCATTAATTCTAATGATTCTAAATAGAGATTTTTGTGGAGAGACAAAACAAAAGGTGTTCCTATGCTCAAGAAGAATTTTCCCTTTTCATCATCTGTTCTTCAACCTATAATTCAGCCAGAGACCCATTAATTCTGATAATTCTGCAGACGGGTTTTTGTTGACCTAGGGTTTCGAGCAGGTTATTCCATGTTCAGAAATTTGGATTTCTCGCAACGGGAATGTCATCCATTCAGGTTGTCTACTATTCTCTTTCAGAGCATTTGAATACAAAATAAGAAAAGAAATTTATAAAACGAGGAAAGTGGCTACAGCACCTGCTTCTTCCTTTTCTCGGCGTTCCTTGGCTTCGGCGATTTTCCAAAAACAATACTCCACGCATTCGTGATAAGGATTTGAAGCATTCATACACTCCGGATGAACTCGCTGCTCCTCTCCCATGGCTGATACAACCCAGTTAACCCTATCTCACTTCGAATTACAGAAATGTCCCGCAGAAACCCCAATAGCGCAATAATTTTTGTAACTGAAGCCACGATTTGTAGCTCATACGAGTTACTTGTTGTAATCTTTAAAACCCATTAATGCCTTTTCCAAAAGACGCACTCCAACACTGATGCCTTCCTCTTGAGGAAGAGCCACCTACGAAAACTTGTAATGTCGAAGAAAATTACAGATCACTCCAGTCCTCGAGAATATCTTCTCAATGAGACTGCTCCAAAAACACAAATTACTCCTGGAGAGGTATATATGTAGATGAAACCTTAGTTTCAGGCTGAGGAACTACGCACACCAAAAATATCCATTGGACGAACCAAAGGAAATGTATGTGAGATCTATTTAATAATTAATCACGATTATACAGATTAACTTCTAACATTACCCGACGCCTCTCTCCCTCCGTTCACCCCACAATAGAGAGATTTATATGGCGTAGCCGAGATGAATTTGCCAAAATCTATTTTAAGCGAAGGATTCATTAAACCTTTACGGTTATAAAAAGAAGTCGATTTCAATTTCAGATATAACTAGCATACTCCGAAGGAGGGGAAAGGAAACGCCGAAAAGAACACTATATAGTTTTTGTTAATTTTCTTTTATAAATATATTGTTGTGTTAATTTTCTTTTATAAGTATATTATTTTATAAAATGTTGAAGGGCTCTGCGGTTGCGGCTAGGGTTTACTTTAGTCGCGGGTCGCAACAATCTACGCCTTCTCTTCCCTGTCTTTCTCTGGTGCGGCCCTGGGCCTGACACTGATGTGGATCGTCTGCCTTTGATCTGGGGTGAAGGCTCAGTGCAGTGGCTCCGGAGCCAAGCCGCCCTCGACTTTGGTTTCCTTGTCAGGCTCTCATTTGGTTGATGATGCGGTGGTCCCTGGAGATCCTTTTTCTTGTTTGCAGTAGTCTGGATGTGATGGGTTTTCTTGTAGGCTCAAGCCGTCTCCTCTAGTTCAGGCTTTCCTCTGGTGGTTGGGCTTGGTTGATATGCGGTGGCTCTCTTGGTTTTGCGGGAAGAGGCAACTTGTTTTTGTGCCTTTTATCTTCCACATTTCAGAAGAGGTTTTGGGTCATAGCTTTGAGGTCCTCGCTCAGGGCGTGTGGCGTTGGGTAACATTTTGAGGTCCTTTTTGGGGACGTGCGGTGTTGGGTAACACTTTGAGGTCCTTGTTGGGGCGTGCAACTGTCTGGTTTTTTCCATTCTTTTTTTGAGGTTATGGTGTGGATGATGAGGGGCACATAGTTATATCTGCCTCTTTCGGGGGGTTTCTTTTTTGCAACCTACGTGTTGGCTTGTTTAGTTTCTGTCTGTTTGGTTTCATTTGGACTTTGGTATCTCCAAGTCTTTGGGTTGGCTTTGCCTTCGAGTTGTATTAGAGAAGAAAACAATTATATATCAATATAATGAGTAATTTTTATGTTGAAAAAAAGTATATTATTTTATGAGTAGCATTGTAATGGTATATTAATCACAAGTAGAAAAGTGATTTGTTGCAAAGTGTTTAGGTCAAAGTATGATTGATAGGTATTTGGTAATAAATATTTGAAACAATTTCATTTCATGGACAAAGTCAAACAATTCATGTATAGAAGTACAATTACAACATAGAAGAATCTAAAAGGTAAGCGACAAAGAACATAAGCGTGCCTCTTCTTTTTTTGTAGTGAAACATAAGGAATATCCTTCATTTTTTCATAGCGTTCGAAGGAGAATGTTGGTGCTATTTGCATTCCTTCTATAGTAGTAGTGTGTGACATTGTCGTGAAGGTCAAACCTTGACGTTCAATGTTTCCAATGTCAATGGTAGACCTTGTTAAGGTCATGCCTTGAGATTTATGTATAGTCAATGCCCAGGCCATCTTAAGAGGGATTTGTTTCTTGTTACTCCATTGTATGGGTGGAATTAGTACATGCTTTGGTTGGGTTTGGTCCCATGGAGGGCCAATGTATTTATCAAATGCCACAACAACATATGTTGGCAAATGTGGAGGGCTAATTCCTGAGGCATATACAATTTGCATGACTACTCCGAGAGCACCATTAATTAATTCTGCATGGACCTATAAATTGCAGGATAACATAACTTGTTAGCCTATGCATAGCAAGACATGTTTTTCCAATTGGTCATCATCATGATAGTGTGAATTTGAAGCACCAATTAATTCTATAGCACTGCGTGCAATTGGCTTATTCAAGGATTGAAGCATAAACATGCTATGGTTATCCACAAGAATGTTTGTTGCAAATAGGTGGATTGAAGAATCAAAGATTTGGTGTTCTTCAATGGATAAGAATCTATCAGTCCTAGATTGAAGTATGTTCCAATCATCAATTGTTGGTGTAGCATTGTGAATGTTGGCTAACAATTGGTGGAAGCGGGACTGGGTTACAAAGATGTCTTGTTGTCGGAATATTGTTTCCAACTTGATTACGGTGGTAAAGGTTGTCCATAATCTCCCCCTTGGAGTTGCTCTTGCATAAAAAGGTTTGTCCATCACTGGTGGTAGTTGACCCAAGTCACCCATAAGAATTATTGAGAAGTAATCGAATGAGCAGTGGTTTTTTTCTGGAAATGCCTCACAACATCGACTTTTAATTTGTACAAAAAGTCTAGATCCTATGAAGCTCATCTCATCAATTAGAATGTAGTGAATATGTTTCATCTCTTCTTGGAACACTACAAGGGATTGACCATGTAAAGGGCTCATCTCCTTGATAGGAATTCTAAGTCCTGCATGTATAGTGATCGCATGTATGTTAAATGTTGCAACTCCAGTAGGGGCAAGAAGCACTACAACAAAATAGGCCATTAGCGTCAGAATTTAGTGCATTTGAGGGCATGAATTGGGCTGATGGGATGGCACAAAACCTGACGCTAAACGACGTGTTCACTTGGGCGTCGGATTTAGCGCCCAGTTTAGCTCCCTCTTTAGCGCCAGATTTTTCTCCCTCTTTAGCGCCTAGTTTTGCTCCCTCTTTAGTGGTTTTGCTCCTTATTTAGCGCCCAGTTTTGCTCCTAATTTAGCACCCAATTTTGCACCTAAACTGAGATATAGCTCCCTAAATAACGCCCAAAATAGCTCATGGTTTAGCTCTTGGTTTAGCTCCTAGTTTAGCGCCTAGTTTATCTCTAGTTGTGGCTCCTAATTTAGCTCATGGTTTAGCTCTTGTTTTAGCACCTAGTTTAGCTCCAGGTGTAGCTCCTAGTTTAGCTCCTGGTTTAGCTCCTAGTTTAGCTCCGCGTGTGGCACCTAATTTAGCTCCTGATTTAGCGCCTAGTTTAGCTCCAGGTGTGGCGCCTAATTTAGCTCTTGGTTTAGCTCCTAGTTTAACTCCTGATTTAGCTTATAGTTTATCTTCTGGTTTAGCCCCTAGTTTATCTCCTAGTTTAGCCCCTAGTTTAGCTCCTAGTTTAGCTCCAAGTGTGGCGCCTAGTTTAGCTCCCAATCATGCTTCATGTTTTGCTTCTAGTGTATCGTCGAAAATAACTTCTAGTTTGGCTTCCAAATTAATGCCAAGATGTGCTTCCATTAATGCATATTTTTTTGCTTCCAGAATTGCTTCCTTTTTAGCTCCATGGTTTGCTTCCTTTTAGTTCCAAAGTTTGCTTCCTTTTTAGCGTCTAGTTTTGCTTCTTTTTTAGGTCCAGGGTTTGCTTCCTTTTAGTGTTGGGATTTGCTTCTTAATTAGCATCCAATTTTGCTTCTTGTTAAGCAACCAATTTAGCTTCCTAGTTAGATCCAGAAATAGCTTCAAGTATGGCTTCAAATTTAATGTCGAGTTTTACTTCCATTTTCGAGCCACATTTTGCTTCCATTTTAACAACTCATGTTGTGTCCTTTTTAGCTTCCATTTAGTAATTTAACTTTTTTTATTTCAATTTAATTAGTTAAATATATCATGCATCTTAAAAAACTTATATTATTATAGAGTAAGTGATATTGCATTTGAATTATTTTATATGATAGCGTTTATAAAGAATTTTTAGGGAACTGGACATCCATACAAACTAATTGATTTCGAGAACTAGTGTTTTTCTCAGTTTGAAGCAATGCAGCATTTGGATTAAGGGGTCCAATTTATGAAACCTTCTCTTGGGAACGGATGGATAATGTGGTCACCTAGTCCATGCCTAAACAAGCTTATAACATCTCACGGAACTCAAAAATGCTGCTCCGTTAGGTTTTTATGCCCTGAGGAGGAATTGGCCAAGAGTCCCCGAAATGGTTTGGGATGCAACTTGCAACTCGACATATAATGAACGCCGAGACTCGGATGGAGGAACCGTCATCTCCGTTGGATTCTTGGGATAGGATTTCGTTTAGAGCACCCCTCACTCACGGGTCCCATGCCTCGGAAGTTGTTTTTTTCAACGATTTGGAGAACTAGGGTTTTACTCAGTAAGAAACAATACAACATTTGGATTTAGGGGTCTAATTTATGAAACCATGTCTCGGGAGCGGATGGACAATGTGGTCACCTAGTCCATGTTTAAACAAGCTTGCAGCATCTCACAGAACTCAAAAATGTTGCTCCATTAGGTTTTTATGCCCTGAGGAGGAATTGGCCAAGAGTCCGTGAAATGGTTTGGGATGCGACTTGCAACTGGGCATAAAAATAAAACCGAGACTCAGATTGAGGAACCATCGACTTCAATGGATTACTGGGATAGGATTTCAGCTAGAGCACCCCTCACTCTCGGGTTCCATGTTTCAAGTTGTTTTACTCATTGATTTTGAGAATTAGTGTTTTGCTCAGTTTGAAGCAATGCAACATTTGGATTAAGAGNCTCGAGAGCGGATGGACAATGTGGTCACCTAATCCATGTTTAAAAAAGCTTGCAACATCTCACAGAACTCAAAAATGTTGCTCCATTAGGTTTTTATGCCCTGAGGAGGAATTGGCCAAGAGTCCGTGAAATGGTTTGGGATGCAACTTGTAACTGGGTATAAAAATAAAACCGAGACTCAGATTGAGGAACCATCGACTTCGATGGATTACTGGGATAGGATTTCAGCTAGAGCACCCCTCACTCTCGGGTTCCATGCTTCAAGTTGTTTTACTCATTGATTTTGAGAATTAGTGTTTTGCTCAGTTTGAAGCAATGCAACATTTGGATTAAGAGGTCCAATTTATGAAACAGTCCCTCGTGTTGGGATCGATAATGTGGTCACCTAGTCCATGACTAAACAAGCTTGCAACATCTCACAGAACTCAAAAATGTTGCTTCATTAGGTTTTTATGCCCTGAGGAGGAATTGGTCAAGAGTCCCTGAAATGGTTTGGGATGTGACTTGCAACTAGGCATATAACGAAAATCGAGACTCGGATTGAGGAACTGTCATCTCCATTGGATTCCTAACATAGAATTTCAACTAGATTGCCCCTCACTCCCGGGTCCCATGCCTTGGAAGTTGTTTTTTTCATCGATTTGGAGAACTATGGTTCTGCTCAGTAAGAAGTAATGCAACATTTGGATTTAGGGGTCCAATTTATGAAACCATGTGTCAAGAATGAATGGACAATGTAGTCACCTAGTCCATGCCTAGACAAGCTTGCAACATCTCATGGAACTCAAAAATGCAATTCTGTTGGGTTTTTATGCCCTAAGGAGGAATTGGCCAAGAGTACCCGAAATGGTTTGGGATGCGACTTGCAACTGGGCATATAATGAAAATCGAGACTCAGATTGAGGAACCATCATCTCCATTGGATTCCTGGAATAGGATTTCAGCTAGATCACCCCTCACTCCCGGGTCCAATGCCTCAAAAGTTGTTTTCTTCATCAATTTTGAAAACTAAGGTTTTGCTCAGTAAGAAGCAGTGTAACATTTGGATTTAGGGGTCCAATTTATGAAACCATGCCTCGGGAGAGGATGGACAGTGTAGTCACCTAATCCATGCCTAAACAAGCTTACAACATATCACGGAACTCAAAAATATTGCTCTATTAGGTTTTTATGCCCTGAGGAAGAATTGGCGAAGAGTGCCTGAAATGGTTTGGGATGCAACTTACAACTGGGCATAAAACGAAAACTAAGACTCAGATTGAGGAATCATCGACTTTGATGGATTACTGGCATAGGATTTCAGCTAGAGCAACCGTCACTCTCAGGTGCCATGCCTCAGAAATTGATTTACTCATTGATTTTGAGAACTAGTGTTTTGTTCAGCTTGAAGCAATGCAACATTTAGATTAAGGGGTCCATTTTATGAAACCATCCCTCGGGAGCAGATAGATAATGTGGTTACCTAGTCCATGCCTAAACAAGCTTGCAACATCTCACAGAACTCAAAAATGTTGCTTTGTTAGGTTTTTATGCCCTGAGGAGGAATTGGCCAAGAGTCCTCGAAATGGTTTGGGATGCGACTTGCAACTGGGCATATTACGAAAATCGAGACCCATATTGAGGAACCGTCTTCTCCGTTGGATTCCTGGGATAGGATTTAAGCTATATCACCCCTCACTCCCTGGTCCAATGCCTCAAAAGTTGTTTTTTTCATCAATTTTGAGAACTAGGGTTTTGCTCAATAAGAAGCCATGCAACATTTGGATTTAGGGGTCCAATTTATGAAACCATGCCTTGGGAGCATATAGACAATGTGGTCACTTATTCCATGCCTAAACAAGCTTGCAGCATCTCACATAACTCAAAAATGCTGCTCCGTTAGATTTTTATGTCTTGAGGAGGAATTGGCCAAGAGTCTCTGAAATGGTTTGGGATGCAACTTGCAACTGGGCATAAAACGAAAACCGAGACTCAAATTGAGGAACCGTCGACTCTGATGGATTACTGGGATAATATTTCAGCTAGATCACCCCTCACTCCTGGGTGTGATGCCTTAGAAGTTGCTTTACTCATTAATTTCGAGAACTAGTGTTTTGCTCAGTTTGAAGCAATGCAGAATTTGGACTAAGGGGTACAATTTATGAAACCGTCCCTCGAGAGTGGATGGATAATGTGGTCACCTAGTCCATGCCTAAACAAGCTTGCAACATCTCACAAAACTCAAAAATGTTGTTGTGTTAGGCTTTTATGCCCTGAGGAGGAATTGGCCAAGAGTCACTAAAATGGTTTGGGATGCGACTTGCAACTGAGCATATCATGAAAACTGAGACTCATATTGAGGAACTATCGTCTCCGTTGGATTCCTGACATAGGGTTTCAGCTAGATCACCCCTCACTCCCAGATCCAATGCCTCAGAAGTTGTTTTTTTCATCGATTTTGAGAACTAGAGTTTTGCTCAGTAAGAAGCAATGCGACATTTGGATTTAGGGGTCCAATTTATGAAACCATGCCTCAGGAGYRGATGGACATTGTGGTCACATAGTCCATGCCTAAACAAGCTTGTAGCATTTCACAGAACTCAAAAATGTTGCTCTGTTAGGTTTTTATGCCCTGGGGAGGAATTGGCCAAGAGTCGTCGAAATGGTTTGGGATGCGAATTGCAACTGGGAATATAATGAAAACCGAGACTCGGATTGAGGAACCGTCGTCTCCATTGGATTCGTGGCATAGGATTTCAGCTAGAGCACCCCTCACTCCCGGGTCCAATCCCTCGAAAGTTGTTTTTCATCGATTTTGAGAATTAGGGTTTTGCTCAGTAAAAAGAAATGCAACATTTGGATTTAGGGGTCCATTTTATGAAACCATGCCTTGGGAGTGGATGGGAAATGTGGTCACATAGTCCATGCCTAAACAAGCTTGCAACATCTCACAGAACTCAAAAATGCTGCTTCNGTTGGATTCCTGACATAGGGTTTCAGCTAGATCACCCCTCACTCCCAGATCCAATGCCTCAGAAGTTGTTTTTTTCATCGATTTTGAGAACTAGAGTTTTGCTCAGTAAGAAGCAATGCGACATTTGGATTTAGGGGTCCAATTTATGAAACCATGCCTCAGGAGTGGATGGACATTGTGGTCACATAGTCCATGCCTAAACAAGCTTGTAGCATTTCACAGAACTCAAAAATGTTGCTCTGTTAGGTTTTTATGCCCTGGGGAGGAATTGGCCAAGAGTCGTCAAAATGGTTTGGGATGCGAATTGCAACTGGGAATATAATGAAAACTGAGACTCGGATTGAGGAACCGTCGTCTCCATTGGATTCGTGGCATAGGATTTCAGCTAGAGCACCCCTCACTCTCGGGTCCAATCCCTCGAAAGTTGTTTTTCATCGATTTTGAGAATTAGGGTTTTGCTCAGTAAAAAGCAATGCAACATTTGGATTTAGGGGTCCATTTTATGAAACCATGCCTCGGGAGTGGATGGACAATGTGGTCACATAGTCCATGCCTAAACAAGCTTGCAACATCTCACAGAACTCAAAAATGCTGCTTCGTTAGGTTTTTATGCCCTGAGGAGGAATTGGCCAAGAGTCCCCGAAATGGTTTGGGATGTGACTTGCAACTGGAAATATAATGAAAACCGAGACTCGGTTTGAGGAACCCTCATCTCCATTGGATTCCTGGCATAGTATTTTAGCTAGAGCACCCCTCGCTCCTAGGTCCAACCCCTCGAAAATTGTTTTTGCATCGATTTTGAGAACTAGGATTTTGCTCAGTAAGAAGCAATGCAACATTTGGATTTAGGGATCCATTTTATGAAACTATGCATCGGGAGCGGATGGACAATGTGGTCACATATCCCATGCCTAAAAAACCTTGCAACATCTCACATAACTCAAAAATGTTGCTTCGTTAGGTTTTTATGCCTTGAGTAGGAATTGGCCAAGAGTCCCTGAAATGGTTTGGGATGCGACTTGCAACTAGGCATAAAACGAAAATCGAGACTCAGATTGAGGAACCTTCGACTCCGATAGATTACTAGGATAGTATTTCAGCTAGAGCACCCCGGGTGCCATGCCTCAAAAGTTGTTTTACTCATTGATTTCAAGAACTAGTGTTTTGCTAAGTTTGAAGCAATGCAACATTTGGATTAAGGGATCCAATTTATGAAACTGCCCCTCGGGAGCGGATGGATAATGTGGTCACTTAATCCATACCTAAACAAGCTTGCAACATCTCACGAAATTCAAAAATGTTGCTCTGTTAGGCTTTTATGCCCTGAGGAGGAATTGGCCAAGAGTCCCTGAAATGGTTTGGGATGCGACTTGCAACTGGGCATATAACGAAAAACGAGACTTGGATTGAGGAATTGTCATCTCTGTTGGATTCTTGGCATAGGATTTCAGCTAGAGCACCCCTCACTCCTGGGTCCAATCCCTTGGAAGTTGTTTTTTTCATCAATTTTGAGAACTAGGGTTTTTCTTNATAACGAAAAACAAGACTTGGATTGAGGAACTGTCATCTCTGTTGGATTCTTGGCATAGGATTTCAGCTAGAGCACCCCTCACTCCTGGGTCCAATCCCTTGGAAGTTGTTTTTTTCATCAATTTTGAGAACTAGGGTTTTTCTTAGTAAGAAGTAATGCAATATTTGGATTTAGGGGTCCAATTTATGAAACCATGCCTTGGGAGCGGATGGACAATGTGGTCACCTAGTCCATGCCTAAACAAGCTTGCAGCATCTCACGGAAATAAAAAATGTTGTTCCGTTAGTTTTTTATGCCCTAAGGAGGAATTGGCCAAGAGTCCCTGAAATGGTTTGGGATGCGACTTGCAACTAGGCATAAAACGAAAACCAAGAATCGGATTGAGGAATCGTCGACTCCGATGGATTACTGGGATAAGATTTCAGCTAGATCACCCCTCACTCCCAGGTGCCATGGCTTAGAAGTTGTTTTACTCATTGATTTCAAGAACTAGTGTTTTACTCAGTTTGAACTTTGAAGCAATGCAACATTTGGATTAAGGGGTCCAATTTATGAAACCGTCCCTCGGGAGCGGATGGATAATGTGGTCACCTAGTCCATGCCTAAATAAGCTTGCAACATCTCACGAAACTCAAAAATGTTGCTCCGTTAGGCTTTTATGCCCCGAGGAGCAATCGACCAAGAGTCCTCGAAATGGTTTGGGATGCGACTTGCAACTGGGTATATAACGAATACTGAGACTTGGATTGAGGTATTATTGTCAATGCATACCATTTCCATGCAATGGTATT
>JASDQU010816460.1:0-11333 GCA_032191745.1 Picea mariana
TTCCAAGCTTGATGCGCATTTGCCGCACCTGTTATGCGTGTGAGGATGGATTCCTCCATGCATCCTTCGATCAGGCATCTGGCTTGCAGATCCTTGTGCTGAAGTTCTTTGTACGCCTTCAGGGCATCAGCTGATAGAGCGATAAGGGCAGTCCCTGCGAGCATTTTGAACTCGGACTCCACCACGTCCCATACCTCATTAAGAAGAAGAACGGTCTTCATCTTGTGTGCCCACAGACTGTAATTGGTGCCGGTCAAGATCGGGGCCGGCATGTTCTTCAGAAAGTTTGCCATCTCAAAAAAAAATTCCAATTTGCTACCAAATAGGCTGCTGAAGATTGTCTCACGCCCTCCGGCTGCGGGAATTTCTCCTAAGTACGCACCCCACGCTCATGCAGTCTGCAGAAATGTCTCGGAAGTACGCACCCCACGCTCATGCAGTCTGCGGAAATGTCTCGGAAGTACGCACCCCACGCTCATGCAGGCTGCGGAAATTTTTCAAAAATTTTTGTGCGTGAAGGGCGAGTAGTATTCCCCCGCAACCTTGCGGAGGGGAGACCTGCGAACTTCTACAAAGTTCGCACCTCACTCCCGTGGCTCTCAACTGGTCTACGCCCAATGCCACGTCCTCTGCTAGTTTCCTATGTCGCTTCCTGCAACAACTTCATGACCCGCGACCTTCTTCTTCAGCAGCTCTGTTTCCACTGTCGTTGCCTCTGCCTCCAGCACCGATGCCCATACCACAACGTGGTCGCCTCCAACAACCCTACACAGCTGCTCACTTTGTGGCTCCTTTGTCTACGTGCGCTTAAACTTCTCCTGTCGCCGTCCGCTGTCTTTCTACGACTGTAGCGACGACATGTTGCAGCACTGTGGGTGCCTCCTACACTTCGTTCGCTTGTCGGTGGCTTCTTTGTTGTTTGCCTCACGAGCTTGCCGACCACCTTCCTCCTTCCGCTTGCGGCTGGGGTTTCCCACACTAGCTGTCACTCCCGTGGCGCTTTCCACTCTGTGAAAAGGCTTACCCTGTCAACAGACGGCTCGGATCAGAAACGCTCTGATACCATGAAAGAATATGCAAGCATGAAGAATATACACGCAGAAAATGGAAGGGCTTAATCCAGCCGTCTAACTATTCACAGAATGTATATGATTTACAATGGTTTTACAGTCATGTGTAAAAGCATGCAAACTCAACTAAAGCGGAAACTTGGTAAAAACAAAAAAACCGAAAAACATTGTTAACTAAACTTGCATGTATAGTGAGGAATTACTATTTCTAACAGTAAATTACTAAGCACAGATTTCAAATGATTGAGTAGGCTTCGTCCTATATGTTTTTGTTTATTTTCATACCATTGATTTTCGTCGTCACACCCTCTTTCCTTCTGAATTTATTTTGATAAACAACAATCCCCACTATCAATGCTACAACATTAATTAGAATTCCTGCTAGTGTTATTCCAAGGACAACCCGCATTTTATTTTTATTTGAATTCGAGAGGATGCATTCCCCCTTATGCATACATGGGTAGGGATTCTGAGAGTGACTCCAACACACCAAAGAAAGAGCCTTTCCATTATGATTACTTAGGTTTCATATTATGATCTCTGGAAATGATAATATACACAATATCAAACGATATATTGAACTTCAAAATATTAAAATAAATAGAAGAAGTATGAAATAGGATATGATTACATGAGTTTCAGTGAACGATTGAGGAGAAGTTACACAGGATTTAAGCCACTGAAATTAAATTATTGTTCTGTATTGAGTATAAATTAACTCCTTTTAATTTTAAACAATATTGGGAACAGAAGAGAAAGGAGAAGAGAGGAAACATACAACTCTTTGAGGATTTTCAGTTCAAATAACCAATCTGGAACACTGCCACTCACGCTGTTGTTATGTAGATATCTGTACACAAAGCTAAGTAAATGGCTGCTATTTTTTTCTACAAACTGACCATGAATCATGCATAAGCTCAATACTATAAGACAATTTAATTTTTATGTTGATAAAAAATTTACAGTCTCTCCAACAAAGCTAAATTGGACAGATTTGGTAAGGGTCCCATCAAATGATTATTCTCAAGGGACTTGCCAATTTCAACAAGAATGGGTTAATACAACTACCATTGTAATTTTCTAAAACAAATGGTGTTCCTTTTATAAGTCGCACCATCAAATTCTATAACGGATTAAGAATGGTACTAGAGACTTATGATCTGCCAATACCACCGTGCGTATTTGTTGTAAGAGAGGATATATTGCAAGAGATGGATAAGAGAATGCACATTGAAAAGTAGAATTATTCTTACACGTTAACTAATGCAGTCAAGTTTTCAGTTTCTTCCGGTATTAGTATTTTAAGATCTCACCCGAAAAATTGTTGGCAACACGAGGATTATCATAAGCTCTTACAATTTTACTTATAGGTCTTGTCACTTTTGCAATTTCTGATATAGTTTTCAACTTTCAACAAATCAAAGAAATAAACATACATTTTGGAAATTCTTGCTCCCGAATATGTGTTATTACAGAAAATTCCTTCCCATTTAATTAAATAGCAAGGATCCAAAATCCAATTTTCATGTTAAACCGTGTTTTGATAACATCAAGAGCTTCAACTACAATTTACGAACTACTTCGTTACACATTGAATTATAATATCGGTATGAGAAATTGGGTAAGGGTACCTACTATCTTGTCAATATGTTGGCGGTTGGGTATCAACTAAATAATAATACTCATAAGCGTTGAGTATAGGAAGACTAATGGATTTTTCTTCCTTCACAAGTTCAAAGTTATCCCTTTTATCTGATAGGAGTGTTTGATCGAGTGAAGAATAATTCCATATCAAGTTTATGTTTTTAGATCGCCTTTCATCATTTATCGTGACATAAAAGGTTATAGATTCAGACTTATTCAACATATCGATCTCTGCAAAATGCAAAACCAATTATTTGGTCCCTTGCGATGATGTTACAATAGTGGCAAAGGGGTTGGATTTGTTTGCAACCCATGCCATTTTCATGAAAATCATTGGAGGAAGGTATTTGGTATCATTAGTTGAAATCAACTGTTGATAACTTACACATCGTACTGTTGGAAGCTGAATAAAAAACATAACACTTTAAAAGATCATAAACAAGTTAAACACCCATAAAACTGAGAACAACAATCTCAGAGTTGACACAATGATTTATGTGGGAACTCAATACTGGTAAAGGGTTAATGATAATTGATGTTATTAAATTATTCAAAGGAGAATTACAATAGCCAATCACATGCATACAACCATCATCTCCTCTCATACACACACCACCTCAGTATTGGGTCTTTCTCTCACACACTACACTCTACACTCTTTATACACTTCTCACCTCTATGGGTATGCTCATATATATATCATATCTCAAACAATTAGACAAACTGATTATAATAAGATCCTCCACTTAGACAAACTGTTCAAAAAAAGAGTGCATGCATGCACATTCTAAATATAGATAATATTCATGTGCATGTGATCGCATGGGAAATTTGTTGGAATGTTTCCAACAATCTCCACCTTGACAACAATTTACCTGAAATATCTATCCTCAATTAATTCATCACTTTTTTTGCAATCCAAGAGAATCCAAACACCATTGTATCTTTTCTAACAAAACTTGTTTCGTAAACATGTATGCAGAATTCACTTTTGTATGGACCTTTTCCAAAGCCACTCCCCCTTAGTCAACAACCTATTTTACAAAATGGTATTTAATAGAAATATGTTTTATTTTACTTTGATAAGCTCGATTGCTAGCCAAATGAATAACACTTTGACTATCACAAAATACTTGACCTTGTCCCGCATCCTTAAAAACTCACCCAACAAACCTTTTAATGAAATTGCCTCCTTACATGCATGTGAAGAAACCATATAATATGCTTTAGTAGTTGATAAAGCAACTACGTTTTGAAGATTTAACATCCAACTAATAGGTCGTATGCAAGAGTAAATACATATCCTGAAGTGGATCTCATTTTCTCCAACTCAATTACAAAATCTGAATCTACATAAGTACAAATTGAATCACTAGAACCATCATCGATGATAGAATAATTACTTGTGCCTTTAATATACCGAAGAACCCATTTCAATGTTTCCCAATGCTCTTTACCTGGATTTTCTATGTATCTACTGACAAAACCAATTGCATGTGAAATATTTTGTCTAGTACTCACCATTGCATACATCAAACTACCTACTGCATTATCATATGGCAGACAAGAAATATAATATTTTTCTTCTTCATTACTAGGAAATAAACTTAAAGAAATCTTGAAATGGAAAGCCAAAGGGATCTGTACGAGTCTCACATCATTCATATTGAATCTCATAAGTATTTTTTCCACATACTTCTCTTGTGATAACAACAAGTTACCATTTTTCATGTCTCTGTGTATCTCCATGCCCAAGATTTGTTTTGCTGCTCCTAGATCCTTCATATCAAACTCCCTAGCTAACATACTTTTCTTGCCACAAGCATACTGACAACATATAACACCAAAATAATGAACATGCCATTTTCCAACTTTTTAAGGTAAACACAATGATCATATTCACTTCTTGTAAAATTTAGGCTCACCATGAAGGAATCAAACTTATTGTACCATTGCCTGGGAGGCTTCTCGGGCCATACAATGACTTCTTGAGTTTGTAAAAAAACATTTTATTGTGATCTTGTACAAACCCTTAAGGTTGTTCTATATATATCCTCATCCAAATCTCCATGTATAAATGTTGTTTTAACATCTAGCTTCTCTAAATCAAGATCAAGTAAAACAACTAGTGCGAACACAACGCGAACTAAAACAAGCTTCACAACTAGTGAAAATATTTCATGAAAATCAATACCTTCCTTTTGAGAATACCCTTTTTCTATCAGCCTTGCTTTATACCTTTCGACTTTATTATCATCAACATTTTTCAATTTGTAGACCCACTTGCAACTGACAACCTTCGTGTCCTTTGGAAGTTCTACCAGGTCCCATGTTCTACTCCTCTCTAAGGCATCCATTTCTTCTTTTGTAGACTTTTTCCTTTGAGCACTTTCAGATACCTTAATTGCTTCCTCAAAACAACTAGGTTCTCCATAAATAGAAACCAAATCCACAAATGAAACATAATTATCATACCTTGGAGGAGGATTCCTAACTCATCTAGATATCCTTAGATATCGTTGAGGCACATCCTCAGTTTCCTGGATATTTTATGCATATTCATCTTCTTCCTTTGAAACTTCTTCATGCTCCTCCCTTTTTGAAGATGGTTGAGATTCCAAGTGAATTTTTTGAACTTGCAGTACACGTTCTTGTCTCACTTCAGCATCTACCAATTTTTATTTTAAGCGTGAGGATTCATCATTCTGTACCCCTTAACTCCATCTCTACTTATGATGAGTTTGTGGGAATTAGGATCCCACAATCTGTACCCCTTAACTCCATCACCATAACCAACAAATGCATAGCTCTTTGATTTAGAATCTAACTTAGAACGATGATCTTTAGAAATAAGAGCATAAGCATCACAACCGAATATTCTCATATTTGAAAAATCACATGAATGACCTGTCCATACCTCTTCTAGAATCTTACAGTTTATTGCAGTTGATGGTGACGGATTTATCATATAACATGTTGATAGAACCGATTCTTCCCACAATTCCTGTTGCAACTTGGCATTATTGATCATGCTCCTTGCTCTCTCTAGGAGAGTCCTATACATACGTTCAACAACACCATTCCGCTGAGGAGTATAAACTGTGGTATTATTACTTTTGATCCCATCTTCCTTGCAATAGTTCTCAAATTCCACAGATGTGAACTCACCTCCATTATCTATTCTCAAACACTTGATTGACTTGTCAATTCTCTTTTCAACCAAAGCTCTGCATTTCTTAAAAGTATTAAATACATCAACTTTTATTTTAAGTAAATAGACCCAAACCTTTCTAGAGTAATCATCTATAAATGTCACATAATATGATGATCTTATGAAATAAACTCTAGAGGATGGTCCACAAACATATAAATGAATGTAATCAATGATACCTTTTCGTATATGCCTTCCTATTTTAAACTTATTTCTACATTGTTTTCCAAAGACACAATACTTGCAAAAATTCAAATTCAGAAACTTTATACTTGTAAGTGATTTACTATCAACCTGTATATTAAGCCCTTTATCGCTCATATGACCCAAATGTTGATGCCATGCACGAACATAGTTACTTGCATCTTCAGATGATACGACTAATTGATTTACTTTTGTCCTTCCTTCAAGTTGATAAAGGTTCCCAATCCTCTTTTCCTTCATGACTACTAAGATTTCTTTGGACACCTTCAGTAATCCACCTTGAGTTGTACACATGTAACCAACAGAATATAGAAATCCCAAATATATCAAGTTCTTTCTAAGTTCAAGTACACATTCCTTACATCTTTTAATGTTCTTACAGAACCATCATACATTTTAATCTGGATGCTACCAACTCCAACAATTTTACAAGAAAAATCATTTCCCATAAAAACAACACCATCATCAATAGATTGGTAAGTTGAGAACCAATTTCTATGAAGACAAATGTGGTTGGACACACCATAATATAATAACCAATGTTCATGTTGATGTGAAACATCACAAGTATACAATACCTCATCAACCATACCTGAAATGGAACCTGAACTTGTTTCAGCTAAATTAGCTTCATTTGCTTCTTTTATGGAATCCTCCTTGGATGCATTTTGTATTTTCCTACAATCCTTCTTGAGATGCCCAAATTTTCCACATAACCAACATTTATTCTTACTCTTATTTCCTTTTGACTTAGAACTTGATGTACCTCTATTATTTCTCCATTTTTCTGTAGATCGACCTCCAACCACCATTTCTTCTTCTGTTGAGGTTTCTTTATAAGGTCTTTTCTTCATCTCCATAGACAAGAAAGCTCCCACAACAATGTCATAATGAATGGTGTCTATTGAGATAAACCACATAGATGTGACCAAATGGTCCCAAGACTCAGGAAACGAACATATTAGCGTAACCTCCTTTCCATCATCTTCATATGTTACATCCATACTAGATAATTGACAAAACAGAGTATTGAAAACATTCAAGTGATCAACAATTTTTGTACCTTCAAGTACTATGTCATATATAGACTCTCCAGTCTGTTCCACAAACCTGTTGTTGCCTCCTCTTTGACGACATTAAACAATGCTTCATCTTCCAGACACAAACGAATGGTAATGAGGGGATCTTGCATCGAGATATTCTCAGTTCTCATCTGTCATGCTTGTCGATTTCTTTGTCTTTCTAGCTAACTCCTTTTGTAATCCTTGTTGCACAAGTAGATCCCGCATCTTAAGCTTCCATAATGCAAATCTAATCTTTCCATTAAATTTCTCAAATTCAAATTTTGAACTTTGAACCCTAACCATTTTTCTTAGAAAACCTCTACCAAATCATAGTCAAGCCCTCTGTCAATGTTCTGGTCATATAGGCAAAAAAACCTTTTTTCAAAAACATTTTCCTTTTCCTACTTTAAGAGGGAACCACTCCTCTAGTGTTGTTTAGGGAGCACTACTCCTAAATCAATGCTCCTTTAAGTCTATGGGGGGAACACTAATTTGGAGAACGATGCTCTGTGAGTGTGGAAAGGGCAACGTCGATTTTTTGTGCGTTGTGGTGCACGAACCGGGTGCGTCTATGTTGGGAAAAATCATATTTCTTAAGTGTAGGGCCGATGCACCTCTAACACTTCCTAGGGAGCATCGATGTCCTGAAACTCATTCGATCACGCCCTCTAGTTTAGTATTTCGATATACTTGTCCTTACGTGCCAAAAACACGTCCAAATGTTCTTGCACTCACAGGAAACCTGTACATAATTCTCCTTGGCTCACCCTTTGTACCTTTGTACCTGCTCTGATATCACTCACTTGTTGCGGAGCGGAAGCAAAAACAAAACACTTTAATAGAAAATAAAAAATTTAAACAAGCATAAAACCGAGAACAACAATCATTTATGTGGAAACCCAATACGAGTAAAAACCATGGGCAATGATAATCACTATTTTTATTATTCCAAGGAGAATTACAATAGCCAATCACATGCATACAACCATCCTCTCCTCTCATACACACAACACCTCAATATTGTGTCTTGCTCTCACACATTACACTATGCACTCTATACTCTTTGTACACTTCTCACCTCTATGGGTATGCTCGTGTATGCTCGTATATATAGCATATCTCAAACAATTAAACAAACTGATTATGCACAAAAGAGTTAATATACCTAAATACCTGCTGAATTCACCATTCAAAGCTATTTAGTTAATTTTCTAACAGAAAGGAAAATATCACAACTTCTTCACTAGAATAGTTCAGTATGAAAAAACAAGAATTATACTTGAGCTATTTGATCCTTCAAAATTTTCTAACATAAATGAAAATATCACAACTTCTTCACTAGAATAGTGCAATATGAAAAAACAAGAATTATACTTGAGCTATTTTATAAGGCAGATAAGAATCATTTGGAGCTTATTAAGATCACCGACCATAAAAAAAAAAACTGCATATTAAAGTTAGGGTGTTAGGGTAAAATTAGGGTTAGGGTTTTAGAATTCATCACGTGATTGATTCTATGAGATTGGTCTTTGTAGAGAAAGAAACCAGTGAAAAGGACCTTCACATTAATCTTTCACAATAATCTTTCTGATTTGAATACTTTAACTTTTAATATGATTTAGAGTTCAGTTTTTTTTTTAAATATGATGAAACTCTTTAAAACTACGTAAAAGGTGCGTGAAGACAATGGCACAGTTTAACTTGTAAAGTCTACCTAAAGAAGGGTGCGTGAAGACAATGACACTCAGTACTTGCCATTTTATTGCCACTTCACTGTGACGGTTACCGTGTACCCACGCAGAATGATGTCAACGAGTGGAAGTAGCCATCCATTAGATGCTGCCAAGAATCAATTTAAAGCATTCCATTATGTTATTGACAGCCAGTAAATGTTAATATTCGGATTGAAAAGGATGATCGAGGTGACGGTATTTCCAATCCAAAGGAAGAAGATGTTGGGAAAGTTAAAAACTAGATATATATCATCTTCTTAATAATCAAGATTAATCGGGGCAGAAGCTTGCAGTCCCCGCCTTATATCCCGCCTTATATTTTGATATAGTAATTTGAAATCGTTTAAGTATTTACGGGTTGATATAGTAATTTGAAATGTGTTATTTACTGTATATTAAATAATGAGCACGGAAAATCAATTTATTTTCTGTTAATTTATCAACTAAAAGTATATTCATGAACAAAGTCATAGACAAAGATCGATATAATGTAACACTAGCAACAATCATGTTTATGTAAAAAGATGTTGAAAAAGGTGGAAAATGGAGCCGATATGGTATATCAACCACTTTTTACATAAAAGTGATTGTTGCTAATTGAAACATTCATTAATGTATTAATACATTAAATATATTAATACATTAGTAAAGAGTTATTAATACATTAATGTATTAAATATTTTATAAATAAATACATAAATACATTAGAACATTAGTAAAGCATTATTAATATATTATTAATATATTGGTAAAGCATCAATACATGATTAATAAAACATTATTAGTGCATTAATGTAATAATATATTAACACATTATTAGTAAAGCATTAATACATTAATAAAATATTATTAATACATTAATGTATTAATACATTAATACATTATTAATAAAGCAATATTGATACATCAATACATTATTAATAAAGCATTATTAATAATTAATACGTTAATAAAGAATTATTAATACATTAATGTATTCATACATTAAATACATAAATGTATTAAATATTTTATAAATAAATACATAAAAATTGATATTAAAACATTAATATTACATAATTAATACATTAAAAAAGTATCAATACATTATTAAAATATTAATATATTAATAATACATTATAATAATGTATTATTAATATCTTACCTTATTAATGAATTAATACAGTATTAATAATGTTCGAATGTTAAAATAATGCATTATTATAAAATAATAATATATTATTATTGTTAATACATTATTATAAAATAATAATGTATTATTATTGTTAATACATTATTATAAAATAATAATATATTATTATTATTAATACATTATTATACTATAATAAAGTAATACATTAAAAAAGTATTAAAGTAATAAAAAATACATTAAAGTATTATATTAAAACTATTATATTAAAGTATTAATACATTAATAAAAAAATTATACAATAAAGTCCCAGAGGTGTAGGACAGTCGGTGACGGAGTGTGTTGTTAAGCCACTCCGTGATGTTAAAGTCACCGGTTCGAAACCTGCGAGGACAAAAAATCCAACCATGTTAAGGGTTGGTGTGGCTCAGGCCGGGTGCGATCCCCGGGTGATTTTGACAGCTTAGATGTCCCTGAGTCGCAGTTTCTCAAGCCACAGGTTAATTGCGTAGCCAACAGGTCCCGCACAAATTAACAAAAAAAAAATAAAAAAATTATACAATAATAAAGTAATACATTAATTAATAAGTTAATGATACATTAATAAAATAATGATACATCAATACTTTAATTTTCATCATAGTGCGATGTTGGAAAATGATTCTGACGTTGCAACGTTAGAAAATGTTCGTAACAACGCGACCTTTGGAAATGTTCATCACAATGCAACGTTGGAAAATGTTCATCACAATGACACACTCGAAAATCTGTGTCACATGGAAACAGTAGGAAATGTTCATCACAATGCAACATTGGCAAATGGTCGTACATATCGACGTTAGAAAATGTTCGTCGAAATGCGAAGTTGGGAAATATTCATCATAATGCGATGTTTATAAACACTCCAGACATTGTAGAATCATTTTTTACTATTGCGACGTTGAAAAATGGACGTTACAGTGCGACGTCAGGAAATGTTTGTCAAAATGTGACATTGGGAAATGGTCGTCACATTGCAACGTTGGGAAATAATTGTCGCAATGTGACATATGGAAATGTTCATCATAATGTAATGTTTGGAGACAGTTCACACATTGTAGAATCATCTTTTAATTTTACGACGTTGGGAAAATGGTCATTAGAATGTGGCATCAGGAATTTTTTGTCACATTGCGACGTTTGAAAATGTTCGTCACATCGTGACATTGGGAAATGTTCGTCGAAGTGTGATGTTGGGAAATGTTTTTTTTTTGTTTGTTAATTTGTGCAGGACCTGCG
>JASDQU010816460.1:11400-36201 GCA_032191745.1 Picea mariana
TAACAACACACTCCGTCACTGACTGTCCTACACCTCGGGGACGATGTTGGGAAATGTTAGTCACAATGAGATGTATGTAATAATTTTTACTTTATAGAGAATGATTTATATTTTTTCTAAGGACATTGATAACAAAAAGGAAATGTTAGTCACATTGTGACGATGGGAAATGTTCATCACAATGCAACATTGGGAAATGGTCGCCACATTGCGACGTTGGAAAATGTTCGTCACAATGTGATGTGCGAAAATGTTCATCATAATGCAATGTTTGGAAACACTTGACATAATCTATAATCATCTTTTACTTTTGTGATGTTGGGAAAATGGTTGTTAGAATGTAGCATCAAGAAATATTTGTCACATTACAACGTTCGAAAATGTTCATCACATCGTGACATTGGGAAATGTTCGTCAGTGTGCGATGTTTGGAAATGTTAGTCACAATGAGATGTATGGAATCATGTTTTACTTTTTAAACAATGATTTATATTTTTTCCTACGGACATTGATAATAAAAGAGAAATGTTCGTCACATTGTAACGATGGGAAATGTTCGTCACAATGTGACATTGCGAAATGGTCATCACATTGCGACGTTGGGAAATGTTCGTCAGAATGCAACGTAGGGAAATGTTCATTAAAATGCAATGTTAGTCACAATGCACTCGAAATGTTCATCATAATGCAATGGAAATGTTAGTCATAATGAGATGTATGGAATCATGTTTTACTTTTTAGACAATAATTTATATTTTTCCTAAGGACATTGATAATAAAAGGAAAATGTTTGTCACATTGTGACGATGGGAAACGTTCATCACGATGTGACATTGGGAAATGGTCGACACATTACGACGTTGGGAAATGTTCGTCACAACGTGACATAGGAAAATGTTCATCATAATGCAATGTTTGGAAACACTTAACATAGTGTAGAATCATCTTTTACTTTTGCGACGTTGGGAAAATGGTCGTTAGAATGTGGGGTCAAGAATTTTTTGTCACATTGCGACGTTTGGAAATGTTCATCACATCGCGACATTGGGAAATGTCGTCTAAGTGCCACGTTTGAAAATGTTAGTCACAATGAGATGTATAGATTCATGCTTTACTTTTTAGACAATGATTTATATTTTTCCTAAGGACATGGATAACAAAAGGGAAATTTTCATCACATTGTGACAATGAGAAACGTTCGTCACAATGCGACATTGGGAAATGGTCATCACATTACGATGTTGGGAAATGGTCATCACATTACGATGTTGGGAAATTTTGATCACAATGCGACATAGGGAAATGTTCATCATAATGCAATGTTAGTCACAATGCAATGCAAATGTTTATCATAATGCAATGGAAATGTTAGTCACAATGAAATGTATGGAATCATGTTTTACTTTTTAGACAATGATTAATATTTTTCCTAAGGACATTGATAACAAAAGGGAAATGTTCATGACATTGTGACGATGGGAAACATTTGTCACAATGCGACATTGGGAAATGGTCATCACGTTGTGACGTTGGGAAATGTTTGTCACAATGTGACGTAGGGAAATGTTCATCATAATGCAATGTTTGGAAACACTTGACACAGTGTAGAATCATCTTTTTCTTTTGCGACGTTGGGAAAATGGTCGTTAGAATGTGGCATCAATATTTTTTTGTTACATTGCGACGTTCGAAAAAGTTCGTCACATGGCGACATTGGGAAATGTTCGTTAGAGTGCGATGTTGGGAAATTTTACTCACAATGAGATATATGGAATCATATTTTACTTTGTATAAAATTATTTATACTTTTCTATAAAATGTATGGTAAAAATACAAAATAGTAAAAAACAATTTCAAATACATAATTTCCATATTATAATTGCATACACATAAAACTTAAAGCTTTACATAATATTATTAAAACTCTAACCACTATTAAAATAAATAAAAAACTTCAAACAACCTTTATACACTGTTTCATTATCAATATAAAAAATTTAATATATCATTAAAAACTTAAACTTTAAATAATTAAAAATTTAAAAGATGATTGCACTCTATTCATAAATCACATCCCCCCATTAAAACCTACATAATATTATTAAAACCCTAACAGAGAAATAACCAACAATATATGCTTTACAACTTTATGAAGAAAGTACATGCTTTACAACCTTATATAAAATAGATGCATAATTAGTTTCAATTTATTATGAATAAATTTGAAAAAAAATTACTTGATAAATTTAAAAATATAGTAATACATTTAAAAATATTTTAATTAACTTAATAAATTTAAAGATATATTAATACATTACACTAATAATTAGACCAATTTCACTATTAATTTATTAATTGAACCAATTAAATTATTAATACATTAATATATATTAATCTATTGAACCAATTTC
This sequence comes from Picea mariana, assembly GCA_032191745.1. Classification (NCBI taxonomy): domain Eukaryota; kingdom Viridiplantae; phylum Streptophyta; class Pinopsida; order Pinales; family Pinaceae; genus Picea; species Picea mariana. The sequence continues at coordinate 13,812 of JASDQU010816460.1, forward strand.
AAATTTGAAAAAATAAATTTATATAATATTATATAATCTATATAAATTATTTTGAAACTTAATAAATTTAAAAATATATTTTATCTACTTAATAAATTTAAAAATAAATATATGATTGTTTTATATGGCATAAACCTAAAATGAAACATTTAAAATAATTATCCTAATTGAAAAAATTGATAGGGTTTATTAAAAATAAATATATGATTGTTTGACCTGCATAAACCTAAAATGAAACTTTTAATTATAATCAATTGAAATATGAGTTTGATTATTTGAATTGTACGTTGATTTGTCCTCAAATTTTGATGCAATGGGAATTCGTGTTAATTTGAAATAATTGCCTAATTGAAGAGATTTATAGGGTTTGGACCGGTGAGTAGTTATATGATAGCGTCATCACATTAATTTGTGAGAATTTTTTTTTTTGAAATCCGTATATTAACAGCGCAAGACAGTTTATGTTCTCATATCTGTATTTTATACACATTATATTTTTTTCTATGAGTATCAGTATCAGATTACTTTGTGAGAATTTTTTTTTATTGAAACCTGTTTATTTACAGAGCAAAACATTTTATGTATTAGTATTGTATTTTTTCAGAGAGAGATGCTTGCTAACTTATATTGGAGAAATCAACACAGCATTCCCCTTCATATTTGTGAGCACAATCAACCTTCATCTCCATGCTTGAAATCAACCTTCATCTTCTTTATCTTCATGAACGTGATTTCCTTTGTCTCCACAATAATGATTAACCTCCATTAGTATCCATGTTTGTAAGATACAAAATATATATAATATTCACATCAAAAACCCAATTGTGGACTTAAAATCCAATGCATGAAAACAAACTCTTAGGGTGAAAGCTTTAATCCACTGCAATGAAGTTGGAAATGAAAAACAACATAACAACAAAAGAATCGGAAACTACTCATAGAGCCACCAATGAAAAAGTACCAGCATGAAAAGAAACGCAAGAAGGTTTTAATACACAAGTTTCTGGTAGATTCCATATTCCAAAAATGTAGGAAGGTTTGAATCTGTGCGCTAAGCTGTGCAGTAAATATTTTGTTGAATAGAGAAGAGGCTGCAGAGCCATAGAGGAGGTTGCATAGCCAGTGAAGAGCTTGCAAATATAGAGAAGAGGGCGCATATCCATAGAGGAGGCCGTAGAGCCAGTGAAGAGATTGCAGAGATAGTTTTGCCCTTATGTTCATTCGCCTGTGCACCATAGCCATAGAATAATAATATACAAGCAAATCTACATTCGTGCACATGGTGCGCTTAATTTTCTTGAATTTGTACCAGAAATAATCACAACCAAAAAATATTATGTACAACCTTTGAATTTATCGAAAAATAAAATTATGTAGTCATGTATTAGAACAGTCGAAAAATCGTACTAATAACACTGAAATCTATGTGTGAGGTAGCCACAAATCCGTGCATTTATCTTTATTATATACAATTTGGTACAAATATCCTGTACCAAATGCGATCATTAATAATCTCATTAATATTTATAATATACAAGCAAATCTATATTCGTGCACATGGTGCGCTTAATTTTCTTGAATTTGTACCAGATATAATCACAACCAAATAACACTATGTACAACCTTTCATCGGGCTGTCCTTTCTCCGGTTCAGTTTTCTTCTCTGGTTCTTTAGAAGTCCGACACTCTCCAAATCTCTGAATCCAAATTTTTTGAGACTACCGGCGAGGCAAAGTGGATCTGCATCTCCAATTACAGTGATCTTCTTAGCTTTCTCGTCAACCGTTACAGAGACAACGCCTGCAATGATCCACGGACCTGATAAATTTTAGTACAAATTATTGAACCCTTGAAATCCTGTTTTCCTCAGTCCAAAGAAAATTATTGAACCCTTACTACAAATTATTGAACCCTTAAACACATAGTCGATTTGAGCCCATAATAGGAGGTGAATATTAAACGTCTGCCACGGTTCAGACATCAGAAACCAAAACGTGCCCTGCCTCAGGAATATGAAGCGGCCTGCCTCAGGTACGCCTGTCTACCATAAATTTAAAGGTAGCGCTTGTAATTAGTCGCCTATCTCATATAAAATAAATAATTTTAAAATACAAAACTTGGTGGCAATCATATATATACTATTAATACACTGCTACATTAATTATTTTTTAATTATGTTTAGTAATAATTATGTTTAGTAAAAGTGAAAAAGTAAACATGATGAATCTATGATTTTATAAATGTAAGGGAGTTAGTTCTTGATCTTATTTATTATTTTGGATGTAAGACGAAGAATATGCCAGCATCTTCACTTTCTCATCATCAAATTCAATTTTGTAATTAAAACTATGATTAATCCATCAATTCCAATAGATAATATTAAAAAATATCAATTAAACAAACAAAGAACAAAGGTGATGTATATTAGGGTTTTATTAGGGTTAAGGTAAGATTAGAGTTCAGGTTTCAAAATTTATGAACAGATTGATTAAATCTTTGTATAGAGAGAGATAAAATATGCCAAACAAACATACTGTGAGACTACGCTCACTTCTCACTTATTCAATGAAGATAGATTACATCCTTATATAGGAAAAGACCGGACCGAGTCGGTTACATGCAAGCCAAAGACAACTAGAATCTTAACTAAGCACTAACTCTTAACACGCCTACAACTTACTCTCACAACTGAAGCTTATAACTGGTGCTTACAACTGGAGCTTACAACTAGCGCTTTCTCCATTATATCCAAGTCTCTCTCTTAATGGAGAATGGATTGACTTCTGCACCTAACATCTCCTTAAATAGTTCAAACTTAATCTTTCCAAGAGGCTTAGTGAAAATATCAGCAACATTTTCACTAGTATTACAATACACAAGAGTTATTTCATTTGACTGCAACTTTTCTCGAACAAAATGATACTGAGCTTCAACATGCTTTTTCCTTGCACAAAAAATTGGATTCTTCGCAATATTGATTGAACTTTGATTATCACATCTGATCATCATAGGTTTCTTTTGTTTTTCTCCAACATCTTGAAGAAGTCTTCTTAACCAAACAGCTTCACAAGTTGTTGCACACAAGGCTTTATATTCTTCTTCAGTGGAAGACAAAGATACAATAGGCTACTTTTTACTGCTCCATGAAACAACCTCGGATGCAACGCTAAAAGCATATCAAGTGGTTGATCTTCGATCATCCAGATTGCCATCCCAATCAGAATCTGAATAACCCGTCAACTCAACATCAGATATATCAACATATTTAATACCATAATCAAGTGTAACTTTTAGATACCTGAGTACTGCCTTTGCTGCATTCCAATGGCTTTCATGAGGTTTTGCCATGAACTGACTTAACACACTTATAGAATATGAAATATTAGGACTAGTTGTGGTGAGATAATTAAGACTACCCACCATCTGTCTATACACAGTGCCATTCACCTTCTTCGAACCATCATCACAAGAAAGTTTCACCTTCTGATGCATGGGAACAGTAGAAAACTTACACTGATCCATTTTAAATCTCTTAAGTATTTTTCTGATATACTTACTCGGACAAACAAAAGTTTGGCCTGCATTTCTCCAAACTTCAAGACCTAGGCAGTAATGTAACTCACCAAGATCTTTCATTTTAAATACCTTTGATAACTTCTCCTTGATTTCCTCAATTAACTTTTATGCATTTCCTGTAATTATTAAATCATCAACATATAATGGAATCAATACTATATACCCCTGTTCATCAAATTTGGTATACAGATTTGGATCACTTTTTCTTCTCATAAAACCTTGTTGAAGAAAGAAAGAGTCTATCCTTTCATACCATGACCTAGGTGCTTGTTTTAGTCCATACAATGCTTTTTTTAACTTACACACGAAGTGTTCTTGCCCCTTTTCAACAAACCCTTCAGATTAAGTAAGGTAAGCCTCTTCCTTTAACTCACCATTCAAAAATGAAGATTTAACATCTAACTGATGCAGCTTCCAATGGTACTTTGTAGCTAAACCAATTAACATACTGATAGTATTCAATTTAGCTACTTGTACAAATGTTTTAGCATAATCAATATCTTTTGTTTGTGAATACCCCTTTTCCACCAATCTAGCGTTATACTTATCTATACTACCATTTGATTTAAACTTGGGTTTGTATATCCATTTGCATCCAATGGGCTTCTTATGTTTAGGCAATTCAGTCAACTCCCAAGTATTGTTTTTCATTATAGATTCATATTCTTCCTCCATTGCATTTCATCATTCATCATGTTCATTAGCTTCATCAAAACTCGTGGGTTTTATGACATTTGAAATGCTACTCATTAGGGCATAGTCTTTATACCTCTCAGGAAGCCGAATCTATCTTGAAGATCTTCTCAACTGATTATCTTCCTCCTCACTTTGTGAAGATTTGTCTGTATCTCTAAGTGAACTGTGATTGCTTGAATTGTCCATATCACTGAGTCCTTCTTGTTGCTGATGCTGTTGTCACTGCGGGGATGGTTGTTGCTGTGTGGGTTGCTACTGCTGCTACTCTTCTTTAACTCCTTCATCAAGAAGTCACTGCCATTGCTCATGACTTTTGTCGTCATGATTTACTACTTCCTGCTCATGGAAAAGTACATCTCTACTTACAAATACTTTGTGAGTAGTAGGATCAAACAGTTTGTATGCTTTAAATTCATAACAGTACCCAATGAAAATACATTTAATGGATTTAGCATTCAATTTCTTCCTATTCTCCTTTGGAATATGAGCAAAAGCTTTACACCCAAATACTTTCAAATTATGAACTGCAGGTTTGGAACCATTCAAGGCTTCGAAAGGAGTAACATTATCAAGACACCTTGTTGGAGTTCTATTATTTAAATAAGCTGCAGTATTTATGGCTTCAGCCCAAAATGCATTTGAGAGATTCTTACCTTTCATCATACTGCATGCACACTCTACCATAGTTCTGCTTTTCCTTTGAGCGAATCCATTTTGCTGTGGAGTGTGAGGTATTGTAAACTGCTATACTATTCCATTATCTTTGCAATATTTGTTTAAGTCCCTTGATTTATACTCTCCCCCTTGATCTGAACGGAGGATTTTGATGGATTTTCTTGTCTTCTTTTCCACCATCGTTCTGACTTCCTTAAAGTGCTCGAAAACATCACTTTTTCATATAAGGAAGTAAACCCATGTGTATCTCGTGCAATCATCAATAAATAACAAAAAGTAAAATGCACCTCCTAAATACCTAGTCTACATAGCCCACAAACATCAATATGCACAAGATCTAACACATCTCTCTTTTTCTTATCAGGATTAGAGGGGATTTCATCTTTGTGCATCTTTCCTAATGCACATCCATCATAAGCAACCTTCTCATTCTTTAACATGGAAACTCTTTCAACCATATTCTTTTTCTGTAATAACAATAAATCAGGATGATTGATGTGTCCATACCTTTGATGCCAAAGAATCTCTGTTGGCATAGTGGCAGAAGTCAGTGCATGATGTGCTTTGTTGGTAACATCAAGTTTTTATAGACCTTCTTCTCTGATTCCCTTTGAAACAGTTTGGAAGTGGTCCAAAAGATCCTTCACTATGCAATAATTCTTGAAGAATTCAACCTTCAAGTTTTGATCTGTAATTGTGGACACAGAGATCAAATTTTTCTTTATTCCTGACACATACACCACATTGTGAATGTGACGAACAATACCATTCGACAATGTCACAGAAATGTCTCCATATCCCTTAGTCTGATGAGTACGATCATCTCCAAGATATACGCTGGCACCATTCTGTGTTTATTTAAAATTAACATACCAATTTTTATTACAAGTCATATGTATTGATGCTCGAGAATCCACAAACCAGGCATCATAATCATCCGTTTCAACAGATAAAGCAGTGTTAGACACAAACAACCTAAGATCCCGTGAGACAAAATTTGGGGGTTCATCAATATCATCACTAGCAATAAATAATTTGTGATCTTGATTTGAAGATTTTTCTACATAATGACCTGAATGTGTTCTAGGTTTATTCCTAGCCTCATCACTTTTCTTCTTATGACAGTCTTTAACCATATGTCTAGGTCGACCACAATAAAAAAAAAATCTTAGAATCATTCTTCTCAGAGTGCATACCTTGATTTGGAGATTGTCTTCTCTATAATGAAGTACCTCTCTGCCATGAACTGCCTCCTCTGCCTCTTACTCCTGATCTCCCTCTCGCAGATCTAATTTTTTACCACAGTGCCAAATCTTTACTCTGAGGATTTAGATTGTCGCGCGTCTCTTCCTCTTGCAGCAAAATACCTGTCAGTTCTTCAAATGTAGGAGGTTTCCCCCTTGCTGCGAGACCTGTTATGAACATATGATAATCTTCTAACATACGATTTAAGGTAATAGTGACCAGATCAGTGTTGGAAACAGTTTCCCCTATATTTACTAGTTTGTCTTTCACCTCTTTAATGCGACCCAAAAATGAACTAACAGATTCATTTCCATCCATCTTAATGCCAAGCAATTTAGTTTTAATGAACAAAATGCGATTTGTGTTGCTAGTTTCATACAATTCTTTAAGAGTTGTCCATGTTGCAGCAGAAGTTGTAGCTTCTCTAATATGTGGAATTATGCTATCTTTAACTAACATGAGCAACAATACCTTTGCTTTGTTTTCACGCTTCTCCCAATCTTGGATCTATGCTGCTATCGCACCTGCAGCTGTATCAGGTTTTAGTTCAGTTCCCTTCGCAATGTTCCAGACACCATAGCCTTCCATGAGTGTCTGCATATTGAATTTCTAGTTAATGAAATTTGATCCATCTAACTTGTTGGCTTCGTTGGGGTAGGTCTCTGCCAGCGGATTCGCCATCGCTGCAAGATATTCTCTGCAAGTAAATCACCAAGGATATGCAACTTTCTGTCGAGTTGTCTCCTGTGTTGAGCAGTCCGTCGCTCTGCCTTCGGATCCACTGATCCAACTCTATCTCTGTTATCAACTTAAATCATGCATGCATGCACCTTAATATCTAAAATATCCACTTTTTAAATAGCCACTTCACTATTTAAAAGACTTATAACTTTATATATAAAAAAAATGTTCCTTAAAAAAACCTCCCTTTTTTGTTTTAATACACATGCATGCATCCACTTTAATTATAATAAAAAAATGAATAACTCTCTTTTCTTATTTGCATGTATAAGAGAAATCGTGGCACTTCTTATTCTTAAATGCTCCAAAAATAAAAAGCACTTATGCATGCAAACTTCACGCCCACTCACCACACATGCATTCAAAACTCACCACCACGCATGTGTTTCAAAACTCCACTCACCACGCAAACTTCACATAAAAATAGATCTTCACGATTTGTAGCTCAACTATGTATATCAAATTTGAAATAAACTCAAATTAAACTCACGCAAATCGTGACATGGAGGATCTTCACGGAAAAACTCCACTATTTGCTCACGACCCTTTTCAACTAAACCAACTCTTGGATGATTCGTACTCTTTCCAACAAGGAGGTATGCTCACGCTGCAGCCGATTCCTTTCTCACGTTTCTCACGCTATCCATGCTATCCACGTTGTGCCTTCATGATTTATCAATAAAACCTCCACACATGCACAAAGAATATAACCTTCACGGCTCGCCCTCCAAAAAAGTTTCTTCACACTATCCAGGCCTTTTCCCCGTGGCTCTGATACCAAGAGAAAATATGCCAAACAAACATACAGTGAGACTACGCTCACTTCTCACTTATTCAATGAAGATGGATTACATCCTTATATCCTTATATAGGAAAAGACTCGATCGACTCGGTTACATGCAAATCAAAGACAAACTATGAACTAACTCTTAACACTACAACTGACTCTCACAACTGAAGCTTATAACTGGTGCTTACAAGTGACGCTTTCTCCATTATTTCCATTATTTCGAAGCTCTCCAAAGAGCCATGTTGATAACAATGATCCAAACATAAAATACAATTAAGAACAGAACGTGTACATCTTGCTATCAATGGCTATACTAAAACTAGATCAAGGGAGAGATAAAACGCTTATAGATAGATCTTGATAGAACTTTATATTTGTGTCTTTCCTTTAAACAAAGCGCTATGTATGACATATAAGCTTTGAATTTGTCTACTCGAATGGAGTTTTCTCTAGTTCAAATGGCGTCTTTTTATGACAAATAGAAGGCCAGATGAATGCAACCAAAAACACTGAGTGAAACTGAGTGTGTGCTCAAACTTGTCTAAAACGGAGCCTCGCCTTTAAAATTTGTGGGCAACTGTGAGAGGATGGGTGCATAATCAAAATTCTATTCATTTGAATCTATACTGTCACTCGTAAGATATTTATGAGTCCTGGTATATTAATTATATTATGATTAACTAGTAACATTTACCTACAGTAAAAGAAGGTCCTCTATAAGCCCTGATACATAGAATCTGAAGCTCTAACCAAGATAAAAATGTATTTGCAGATAAACTGAGAGATTTTATTGAAATCGTTCAGCATATGCTTAATGAAATCGATCAAAATTATTTATAACAGAGATATGAAAGTGATAGTATAAGTTCTTACTATTATTTAGAAAAACTTGAGAGTTCTGCTCTGGAAACCCATTGTACATGATATGAAAAAAAAATTCAAACTCTTCAGGCATGCACGATTTCTGTTGTATGGGCGATTGTACCGGATATTCTCTGGCATTCGGGAATGTTTGCACAGGAATGAAAGATGACACTGTCCGTTGGATCGCCCAAAGTAGTCTCCAGCATTACCATGCAACACAGGCCAAACTTGTTATCCAACATTATCACACGGGTATGCTTCAATCCATTAAAAAAAGGTTCCCAAATGAAACGGATGCCCCACTATAGAATTAATCATGTTAACCACCCAAACGTGGCAATGAGGCCTGTATATGTAGTAATCTTTGTAGAGTCATCAATCGATCGATTCCAATGAGGGCACGCCTATGACTTTATAAGAAATGTTAAAATCTCTTCGATCTAGATGAATGAATGAAAAATTACCATTTCTTCCATGTATTAAAAATTACCATTTCTTCCATGTATTAAGCTGTACAAAGTTACTAGCTTTGGAAGCCAGAAATTTATAACTAATACCTAAATAAATTTCATAAGTAAAACATATGAAGCTCAAAATGATCACCTAACTATAGAATTTCCACCAATATTAAGTCTTTTTCCATGATCAACATTGTTCCTGGCTTATCCTATGCATACATGCCATCTCGGAGGGTCCTCAACTCGATCGCATTGATAAAGGGATCATCAGTCCCCGCGGTTGTGATCAAGCAAACACTCAATAGTGTGCTAGAACTAACGAATATTCCTTCAAAATTATCTGGAGAGTATCTATTTGTGGTGGTTAAGTTTTGTGCATGCAACATACCAAGTCTTTCAATAGAGTAAGAAAAGCTTGGCAATTGTTGGAATCCACTATAATTTCAAACGAAAAATCGTAATCTTAAGAGGTAAGGCGCATCGCGGGCCACAGTCACCTGAGTGGAGAGGCTTTGGTAAAACCTTAGATTATTCAACTAAGAACCGGAACTTTGTTGAATTGCGTTCCGTATCTCTCTGTCTGCCAGACGTCTATGTAATTAGCTTCACTGACCCATGTTATGTTGTTTCCGTCTCTGTAATTTTCTTTCCCTCCACAACTGATACTCAAAAATCCAGCTACACCGCCAGGATTGAGTTAATAAAACATGTTTTAAGCCAAATATGAAAAATAAATGAGCTGTTTCAGTATGTTATGTTAAGATGAGAACGTTTCCCATTTTAGTGGCAGGTCTCCTTGTTGATCACCATGGTACCAAGTGGATGCCATCTCAACCTCTGTTCCCCACACATGTGGGGCTAGTCACATTGAACTCTCAATAAGATTCTAAAGAGTCCAAAACCCTAACATTAATTGAGGGTCTATGCTTGCAAAAACCCTAACCTTAGACAACTTTTAGGTTATTGTAAATATTGTGCCACTAGGAAGAGAGGGGGTGTCCCTTGTCTTCACATTGTACTTGTTCCATAATTGAGTATAACATCTAGGAGTGAGATTTGAGAGCATAATGGAGGAGGAAGAAGATTTTGTAGTAGCCATTTAGGACATAGTATCAAAGTCAACTCCACATTGAGTGCCTCTTTCTTTATATTTTCATTTTCATAACTGAAGAAAATATAGTAGAGGATAAGTCTCACCTTCTAGCTACTTTCCAAGGTCACATCATGTGCTCATTTGTGTGATTGGTGTGTTCATTTACTTGTTCTTTCATTTTTAGAATTCAATTATTCCCATATATTTAAGCATTAAGCTAGTAATAAGAAATCTGAGATCTAATGAAATAAATTGAATAATAAAATATTTTAGAATACTACAAGATCTGTTGTGACAAACTATTCTAGTGGAATATCCATGATAGTTTATAGATCATATCCATATCAAAGAGGTTTTATTTGGGGTTTTCATTGTAGGTTGCAAGATCTAGGAATTTGTTTAAGAAGGAAGTTGCAAAATCATAGCCATGGAAGATGAATCTAGCCATAACAACCCTAGATGTAGTAGAAGAGATATTTTCAAGGTATGAAGAAAAACTCATTGATATCTCTCGCAACATGACCCTCCTCATGGTGGCTCTACTAAACAAGTGGAGACCTTATGGGGAGGTTGGTGGATCTAACTTAGAATTTGGATCGGATGAGAAACTAGGAGATAGTGAAGACCCAAAAAATGATTCAAAAAAAGAGATTGAGAAAGAGACACCAAGTTCCAGTGTCATCACTCCTAGAGAACTTTTATTTATAATGGAAGCGAAAGTGGACATTAAGACATACCAAGGTGAGATTGATGATGTTAAGTTGAATCATTGGTTTCAACAACTATAAGTGTATTTCAGTGTCCACAATATGAAGGAAGAGAAAATAAATTGTTTTCCTGACTTAAACTAGAGGGCCAAGCACTAACATAGTGGGAAGGCCATACTGAGACACTTAAGATAGAGGGTGATCCACCAGTAACTAAGTGGGAGGTGTTTAAGGCCCTCATAAATCTCAATTCTACCTGAATGGGTGTGTAGATGACCAACAAATCCATTGTCATAACTTCAAATAGAAGCAACGGCAAAGTATAAGAGAGTACACCACCAAGTTCAGGAAAATGGAGATTATGTTGGGTATATCTCCCAAGAATGCAAACATACTAATTAAGAACCTACACATAACCAAAGTATCCAACCTTTGACCAATATCATGGTTCATGGGAAGCATCCTACCAAAGGTTCAAAGTTGAGCTTTGTCGAAGCCCTCAATTCCTAAGTTTTCATTCTTTTCCCAAGAAATTAGCCTACTAGTGCCTTGTCCCCCATCCCCATTATATCATTTAACTTGGTTTTTCCTCCTAAGTTCAGGCTAACAGTCTCCTATGCCCTTTTTATACACTTATGCCACTTGGGTTTACTTTAGTCCTCTTGAAAACACAACCCCACAACCTTAGAATCAAAGGAAAGGACTCCACTCATAAGATTTCAATCCAACATTTCACCAAAAATAAAAAATAGAGAAATTGTCCTTTCTTCTGACTACAAAATTGCATTGGGTTTTGAGCTCATTACTAGCCACACTCTAAGGGTTTGAAGCATTATACCTTGAAAAGATTACTCTCCCAACCTCTTTTGAGAAAGAGATGAAGGTTTGTCGATCATATGGATTAGAGTCATAAATCTTTGCATGATGTGAGACACTCATGCATTGATCATCCTTAGAACGAAGGGTCTCGTCACCCCTTCTTGGGTATGTGTTATATTCTTTGCACACATAGTACTCAAAAGGGGGGTTTGAGGGGGGGTGCTAGGGCCCCCCTTGGGGGATGCATGGGGGAAAACCCCCCCCGCATGGGGGTTGGGGGGCAGTGCTCCCGAGAATTGTTTTTCCTCGAGAAAAGTGTCACATTTTTTCCTCATTTTTTGTGTTGCCTTGATTTTCGTGTCCATTGTTGGGAGGTTTTTCACCACATGGTTTTTGCTGATGGTTTTATATTTCTGGTTAAGTAATTAGGGTTTTTGACTAATCCAGGCCATTGGGTTAGGGTTTTCGATGTCGCTGGCTCCTATATGTATATTGTATTGTAAACAATGTATCACTATGAAGGAATATATAATATGTTGGTTTTCCCAGTTTGGGTTTCCAAGGGAAAAATCTCTGTGTAATGTTTGTATTTTCCATTGTATCTTTTATGTTCTTTTACTGAAAATATGTTTGCAGTAAATATTGTACAAGGTCAAAATCTACATTTGGTATCATAGATTTGTTGGCTTCAGGGGGATGTCTTTGTGGCCAAGGGTTTGTCTCATGTCTGTGATAATCGTTTTTATAGTGGGAGATCTGGTGTATTGATTTTTTAGGTGAAAAGAAATGACAAGCAATTCGAAAATGGAGATTGAAAAGTTTAATGGGAAAAGTTTTGAGCTTTGAAGCTGAAGATGGAAGATTTTATGGTGGACAGAGATCAGTGGATCTTGGTAGATCCAGGTACTGCACCTAGATGAACTTCAACAAATGACTGGAAAAAGTTAGATCAGAAGGTGAAGAGAACAATCTGATTGTGTCTCTTAGATTCAGTATTACTGAATGTCTCAGAAGAAGCTACAACCAAGGATTTATGAGATAAGTTGACGAAGTTGTATGAGTCTAAGTCCCTAGTAAATAAAATATTCCTAAGAAAGAAGTTGTATAATCTAAGGATGAGAGATGGAGACTCAATGGCAGAGAATTTGAACGCTTTCAATACTATTATAAGTCAGTTAGTATCTATTGAGATTAAAATTTTAGATGAAGATAAGTGTATCAATTTATTGTGTTATTTACCAAATTTGTGGGATAGTCTGGTTGTGGCCATAGGTAGTAATACAACTTCATTGAATTTTGATGAAGTGGTATCATCCTTGTTGTCGAAGGAGATGAGACAGAATAATACGAAAGGATAGAGGACACTCCAAGGAAAGAAATAGATCTAAGTTATCAAGTGAGAGATCTAAATCTAAGGGTAGATCTAAATCTCCTAGAAAGTTTGTAAATGTATGTTAGGTATGTGGAAAAGAAGGGCACTACAAGAATCAGTGTAGATCCAAGGTTGAGAAAAAGAAGGGATTTGAAGAATTAACTTCTATAGAAGAAAATACCTCCAAGGAAGAAGGAGGGGATGTGTACCTGGATTCTTCAAGAACACATGCACATCATGAGGCATGGTTGGTTGACTCAGGTGCATCCTTTCATATGAATCCCCATAGGTAGTGGTTCTATGAATATGAAAGGTATGATAGAGGTAATGTTTTCTTAGGTGATGATTTGACAACGAAAATCATAGGACGAGAAAAAGTCAAGTTGGGGATCATAGATGGAAGAATTATAACACTTACTAGTGTTCTGCACACCCCAGGTTTGGCCAGAAATTTGATTTTTATAATAAAAATGGACGATGCAGGGGTAAAAACAATATTTGAAAAGGAAACCTATAGGATCGTTTGAGGATAAATGGTGTTGTTGAAAGGAGTTCGGTTTGGAACTATGTATAAGCTGGAAGGAAGCACTATTAGTGAAGGGTGTAATAGTTCCATTGTTCCTAATATTGGAGTTGAAGAAGAAAGAACTCCTATAGTCTTTAGATAAAACGTTATGGTGTGGCATCAAAGACTAGGGAATATCGGAGAGAAGGGTTTTTTACTACTAAACAGTAAAGGTATGGTTGAAGGTATGTCTATCTACACTCTGGATTTTGATTTCTATGAACATTGTGTATTTGAGAAGCAAAATCAGGTAAGATTCTCCTCTGGCAATGAGGGTAGAAAGAATTTTACAGCTAGTCACAGTGATGTTTTTGGACCTATGTCGATCCCATCATTGAGAAAATATATGTATTTTATGTCTCATTTATAGATGAATTCTTGATGAATAATTGGATATATTTCCTCAAGTTGAAATCTGAAGTCTTTGACGATTTAAATATTTGAAGGCTATTATTGAGAATCAAATAGAGAAAATAATTAAGGTGTTGAGGAAAGATAATGGTAGAGAGTTCTACGAGAATGAATTTGAAGATTTTTGTAAGAAGTGAGGTATATCAAGGAAGAATAATACTCTATATACACCTCAACAGAATGGAATTGCAGAAAGGATGAACACGACGTTGATGGAAAAAGCGAGGTACATGCTTAGTGGTGTCGGGTTAGGGAAATAATTTTGGGAAGAGGCACTTCATACTACATGTTACTTGGTCAACAGATCACCCTCATTAGCGTTGGATGACAAGACTCCACAAGAGGTATGGACTAGTAAGAAACCTTCTCTCACACATCTCAAGGTATTTGGTTGTAATGCATATGTTCATGTTCGAAAAGAAAATAGGAGTAAGCTAAATAAGAAGGTTGAAAAGTGTATGTTTATTGCATATAAATATGGTCTCAAAGGTTATAGGGTTTGGAACCTAGAAACTAATAAGGTAGTGTATAGAGGAGATGTGGTATTTAGAGAAATGAAGGATGTTGTTAAATGAGAAGTTCTACCAAGTAAGGAAGAACCATAAAAAATAGAGTTTGATTTAAAGGATGATGAATCATACTCTACAGAATAATACGAATCAGAAAAAGAAGATCCTGATACTCCAGTATTGAGCAGATCAATTCAAGAAAGAAGGCTACCAGAAAGGTATACTCCATCTGATTTTCGTTCAAATTTTTCTTTGTCTATTATTGATGATGATCCTAGAACTGTCAGGGAGGTAGTGGATTCAAAGGATGAAAATATATAGAAAAAGGCCATGGATGAAGAAATGGTATCCTTGGATAAGAATGAGGCTTGGGATTTAGTGGAGTTTCCAACTAGAAGAAATCATGTTAGCAACAAATGGGTATTTAAAAATAAGCTAAATGGAGAAGGAAAAGTGGAGAAATACAAAGCTCGGTTAGTAGCAAAGGGTTATTCACAGATTGAGAGAATTTATTTTGGTGAGATATTTTCTCATGTTTCCAAGTTAACCTTTATAATATTTATCTTATCTGTTGTTATTGCATTTGATTTTCAAGTAGAGCAGATGAATGTGAATACAACATTCCTACATAGGGATCTGGAAGAATAAATCTATATGAAGAAACGAGAAGGTTATGTTGTGAAGGGAAAGAACGAGCTCGTATGCAAACTCAAAAAGTCTTTGTATGGTTTAAAGAAATCACTAAGGATGCGGTATCGAAAAATTGATACTTATATGATGGGACTTGGCTTCACAAGAAGCAAAGAGGATCATTGTGCGTATTTTAAATTAATTGGTGATCATTTGATTTATTTGGTCTTGTATTTGAATGACATGTTGTTGATAGGAAAAAACAAGGACATTATCCAACATGTGAAAATTCGGTTGTCCTATAAATTTGACATGAAGCATATCGTTGCTTCAAATTTCATTTTGGGGATGGAAATTAAAAGAGATCAGAAAAAAGAGGAAACTCTGGTTAAATTAGAGAAAACATGTTGAGACAATATTGCAGATGTTTAATATGCAGGAATGCAAACCAGTCAAGGTTCCTATTTGTATTGGTGTAAATTTATCTATGGATCAGTGTCCCAAGACATGGGAAGAGGAGGATGACATGTCTCATGGACCATATGCATGTGCAGTTGGAAGTTTTATGTATGCAATGTTCTGTACTAAACTAGACATTACACATGTAGTGGGAGTTTTGAGCAGGTATATGTCAAAACCAAGGAAGGAGCATTAGACAATAGTAAAAAGGGATTTTAGGTATTTGCATGGCACTGCTAGCTATGGATTGTGCTACCAAGGAAGTCCGAGATTGGACAAAGTGGTGGATATGCATGGCTTCATGGATGGAGACTCGGTTGGAGATCTAGATTGTAGGACATATACAAGTGGGTATGTGTTTAACCTGTTTAGAGGAGCGATAAGTTGGATGAGCAAAAGACAGGCTGTAGTGGCACTTTCAATTACAAAAGTTGAATACATGGCTGCCACTAATGCAAGTAAGGAAGGAGTATGGCTGCAAATATTGTGTTCATGTATTAGGTTCGCACAAAAAGCTGTAGGGATAGATTGTGGGAGTCAGAGTGCAATTTTTCTCGTGAAGAACATGGCTTATCATTCAAAGGAAAAGCATATTGATATTCAATATCACTTTGTGAGAGACATGGTTGAAGAAAAGAAAGTATTGCTGATGAAGGTGGACATTTTGAAGAATGTTGCAGATTTATTAACAAATTATTTGTGCACTGAGAGTTTCTCTTGGTGTAGAGGATCCATGGGCACTGTTTCCCTCAATTTTTGACTATGTAACCATGTAACCCCATGCATGGAAAGAAAACAACAAGTGGGAGAATGTTGGGTATGTGTTATATTCTTTGCACGCATAGTAGTTTCTGCATTAATCTGGGTGTGCAGGGGGGTTTGAGGGGGGGTGCTAGGCCCCCCCTTGGGGCGTGCAAGGGAAGTGCCCTTGATAAATTTGTTTTTCCTCGAGAAACTTGTCACCCTTTTTCCTCGTTTTTCATGTTGCCTCGATTTTCGTGTCCATTGTTGGGAATTTTTTCGGCACATGGTTTTTTTTTTATGGTTTTCTATTTCTAATTAAGGAATTATGGTTGTTGACTAATTTAGGCCATTGGTAGGATTTTTGATATCATTGGATCCTATATGTATATTTTATTTTAAACAATGTATCACTATGAGTGAATATAGAATATGTTGGTTTTACTAGTTTGGGTTTTGAGGGGAAAAATATTTGTGTAATGTTTGTATTTTCCATTGTATTTTTTTTGTTCTTTTATTGAAAATTTGTTTTGAGTAAAAATTGTACAAGGTTAAAATATACACCCCTTCCTCCACCTAGACCATGGGCCTAGAGCCATGATTTTTCGACTCTTGAACCAACTCACCTAAAATGGTTATAGTATCCTTCTCTACAGAATGAGACCCCTGATAATAAATCCTACCAGAGTCCAACATGTCTCTCGATCTACCAATCCATGGGCTAGACTATATTTGTTTTCCCTCCTTCAAGTATGTTGAATAATCTAGTTCATCTTTCTCTATACCCATTATACAATCATTTTCAACCATTCCTAACATGTTCACGATAAAAAACCACCATGGAAAAACCCTATTTACCACCGACAAAGACCCTACCCTTGTGGGAAACCCATCACTCTCTTACATATTAGGTTTCAAATTTCTTGAAGCATCATATTTGAGGTTTCACATATGGACCAAATTGATATTGATTAGTTTGTGAAAATGTAAAGGTGGTCTCTTATTGCAAGGAGATTGTCGAGGTGAACATATAATGAGTCAAAGAAGAAAACTCATACCAAGAGAAAAATGTTGAGCATGGGACTCAATATGCAGATTGATTGCCCCTTATGCCTACCACATAAAAAAAACACAACCTTTTGTTATCCATAGGCTTTCAAGTAGGAAAACATGGTGTTTCAGAGCTGGATAATGAAATAGATAGCTAAGTTCTTTCAACATGGCCACTTGGAAAGATCACTTGATCAAGCCCTCCAATTATAAGGATGAAGAGCATCTCGAAGTCAATGATCTCAACATGTTTAATGAATATTTTCATGAACTAAGGTTTCTAAAGGTATTCCTCATTTTTTCCATGTATCAAATACTCAATATATTTCACCACAAACCAACTACACTTTCCCACACATGAAAGTGACAATTCATCTAAATAGTGATTGTAAACAAGTTGATTGTTGGGTTTGCCTCACTTTTAATTGATGTTTAGTAGTAGAGTGGTTTTGTTTTCAAATTTTCATTCTGTCTCCACTCAATAACATGTGAGTTCTAGTTTTTATTTTGGTGATAGTTTTCAACAATCAATTCATCAACAATTTTTAATCCGTTCTGCATTACTAGAGGGTAGAAAAAAATTCAATACCATTTCGACTTGCCAACACATAGTTTGAAAGAAAGAATTGGAAGCATTTATGCTACTCATTGTTTATTTGAAACTAAATAAATTGAAAAACAATCATGTAACATTTACATTGTTGGTTTTTTTTTCAAGTGCATATCAACATATTATTTTCAAACCTTTGTTCTTTATTGGAGGATTTGTTTTCAAAGATTGGCTCAAGGTTAAATTTTGGAAAGATCTTTCTTGTGTGTGTGTCACAGTAAAAGTGAAAACATAAGCGGGCCTATTGTCTCATTGTATAAGAAACAAAAGTAGCTCTATTGAGTTCTTATCTTGATCAAGCCCTGAATCAAGGGTTATTTAACCCCACCTAGGACCTCAATCAAGATTCATTGAGCATGTGAAAAATTCCTTGATAGTTCATTGTTTTCACATGCTCTCTTGCCAAAGAGTGTGATATAGGTTCATGGATTCACCCCTTCCCATTAAGTTGATGGTCCCATTAAATCTCAAATCCAAATATTCTACTTTCTTTCCATATAAAATAATAGAACCTCTAACCCCACCTTGCTTGTAAGAATTGTTTCATTATAACACTTAACCTATTGCAACACTTACAACTCATTTCGCACTAAATATTTATAGATAGTCCTACCTAAATTTTGACCTAACCTTCCAAATTTTGACACTTATCCATTTCACTTATATTTAGAGGATGTCTTCGTGATTCGCACATGTCTGTTGAGTTAATTTACTATTAGGTTTCGATGTGTCACGAGTCTAGTGATATTCCTTGCATCAATTTTATCATAATGTGTAACCCCATCCCATCCATTTTAACCACATTCTATATTTACTCCAAAGTTCCCTAAAATTCTTGTTCGTTGTGGAAACTCATCCGGGAAATTTCCTTCCCAAGAGAGCATGCTTCCTTACATACATACATCTACCTTAAAACTAATTTCCTTCCGCTCTTCCAACATGGCTTGGTGACAATGATTTGAAAATTAATCTAGATGTAAATTGCATTGCAATAGTTTCAAAATATAATAAACTTAAGTTGACCAAATTTTTGTTCAACTGAGATTTTGTTGAAATTATTACCCTTGCCCCAATGCAATTAATCCCAAATTACAATTCGAGGATATAATAAACTTAAGTTGACCAAATTTTTGTTCAACTCAGATTTTGTTGAAATTAATATTGGTAATTGATGGAGTCTTGTCAATCATCTCACATGATGCCATCTATTTGCATTTTTCTCTTATGTCCATTAGTGTTTAGATATAGACTTTTAGAATAAATAATGCATGAAAAATTCATGAGTATTTTTCTAAAATAAATTGTTGTAAGCATGGAATCAAGGGCAACTAATTGTTTGGTCTATGAGGCTATGCATTGTTATAAATATCAAGGTTAATCAAAGTTGAACAAACGTTTTTGTACAACTACCTGAACAATAATTCTTTCTTCTTTATATGATATTGTGATTTAATCATTTAGTATTTAGTATATTGTTATGCTATTCTAATTGAATGATTATCTAGTCCATAGATAGGCATGCATAGATCCTTCATTTGGTATCAGAGGTGGTTGTTTTTTTAGGGTAGTCATGTCAAACTCTAATTCATTGCCCATTCCATAATTTAATGGAAGTGGTTATGATTATTGGTGCATCAAGATGATGACCTTTTTGATAGGGAAATATCTATGGGATATTGTAGAAACAGTTATGCAGAGTCAAAATATTGGACCACTCTTAGTGAAAATCATAGAGTAGCTAAGAAGGAATCTAGAAGGAAGAATGCTCAAGATTTATTTCATATTCAAATTTCTCTTGATAAAAGCTTGTTTCCAAGAATTGCAGGTGAAAAGACAACATAGGATGCCTGGAAGACTCTACAATAATCTTACCAAGGAAGTTATCAAGTCAAAGAAGAAGTTATCAATTCACAGCTGTCAAGCTACATACATTGAAAAGCGAATTTGAGAATTTAAAGATGTAAGAAGCTGAAAATGTAAGTGATTATTGTGTGAGAGTAAAAGATGTAGTCAATAAGATGGCTACTCTTGGAGAAATTGTGGACAAAAAGGTTTTGATTAAAAAGGTATTGAGGTCTCTAACACCAAGGTGGAACCATGTTGCCATAATAATTGAAGAAAGAAAAGATTTGTCTACTTTTCGGTTTGATTACCTAGTTGGATCTCTTATGTTTCATGAAGAAAGATTGATAGATTCATTTGGAGAAACTTCAAAATTGCAAATTAAAAAGAATGAAGATGCCCACACTAGCAGCAAAAGAAACCAAAGCCAAAGTAAAGGTCAAAATCAGAATTATCCAAAAGGAAGAGGTGGTTCAAGAGGAAGAGACAGAGGCATATTTGATAAAAGAAATATTGAGTGTTATTATTGTAAAATGTATGGTCACTTTGAAAGGGATTGTAGATTAAAAGAAGGTAATAATAACAAATGTGTTAATTATGCTCAAGAAGGTGATGAATCCTCTCCAAAAAAATTGTTTTTATTTTATGAAAAAGATGAAAATGACACTAAAGATATGTGGGTGTTCTAACCACATGTCAATAAATAAGGAGCTCTTTTATACAATCGATGAGAGTTTCAAATCCAGGATCAAGTTGGGTGATGAGAAAGCATTGGAGGTTTCTACAAAAGGAGCTATGGAAGTCCATACTAAATAAGGTATCAAAAGTGTTAAAGACATTTATTACATCTCACAATTAAAGCATAATTTATTGAGTGATGGCGAATTGTGTGAGAAAAATTATAAGGTGGTGTTTGAAAATCAATAATGTACAATTTATGATAAGAATATAGGCAATAGGGTGGTTACAGTTGTGCATATGTAAAAGAATAGGATGTTCTCATTGATGTTTGGAGAACAAAACATCTTTTATATGATGAAAAAAGTTGGTTGTGGCATCAGCTATGGACATTTGAATTTTCATAGTCTGAAGCTTCTAACATCAAAAGAATTAGTTTATGGTTTACCTAAGGTTTAAGAACAAAAGGATATTTGTAAAGGATGTGCTAAAGGAAAACATGCAAGAGATAAATTTTCAAAAGTAAATGCATGGAGGGCCCATTATCAACTTTTTTCTGAGAGCCTTGGAGACTAAGGATGGGTTTAAGGACTGATCACAGAGGATAATTTTGTTCAAAATATTTTCATAATTATTGTGATATGAATGACATCAAAAGACAACTCACCACTGCTTACACACCTCAACAAAATGGAGTAGCAAGAGGAAAAATCGTACAATGGTGGAAATGGCAAGAAGTATGTTACAAACCAAGGGATTAAGAAATTCTTTTTAGGGTGATGCAATTGTATATATTATCAATCAATATCCCACAAGTCCACTTGATATGATGACTCCATATGAGGTATGAAAAAAATCCTAATGGTAATCATTTCAGAGTCTTTGGTTGTGAAGCCTATGTCCATGTACTTGATCAAAAGAGACAAAAGTTAGATCCAAAAAGTGAGTCATGCATTTTTTTTGGATATAGTGAACAAAGTAAGGCTTATAGGTTGTATAATCCCCTCACTAATAGCATTGTTGTGTGATTATATGCAATTTTTTATGAAGGGGGAGTTTATGGTTATAAAAAATTCCATGATGATATGTCTAAATCCATTTTGAATAGGGATATTATTGATGATATTGATAATGAACAGTCCACTAATATTTCAGTTCCAAGTGCTACAAATTAGTCAATTAGCCCCTCATCTAATTCATTAGTTCCAAGTGCAATCCCAACATCAAATTCAAGTTTTTCAAGGAAGGTAAGAAGATTAAGTGGCATTTATCAAAAGAGTAAAAGTCCAACACATGAAGAAAATCCCATAGGTGAGACATTAAATTTTGTTTTACTTTCCAAGGATGATTTTAAACCATCATGTCTTGAAGATGCTTGTACTAATGAGGTTTGGGTGCAAGAAATGCAAGAAGAGATATATTTTATTCACAAGAATGATACTTGGGAGCTTACAGAACTTCCACATGACAAGAAAAAGATTGGTACTAAATGGGTCTACAAGACTAAGTACAATAGTGATGGGAGTGTTGAAAGACACAAGGCAAGATTAGTTGCTAAAGGCTTCACACAGAGGTATGGAATTGATTATGAAGAAATATTTGCACCAGTATCAAGACAAGGGGTTGTTAGAATGATATTCATTACATGGATGTGAAAAGTGTCTTTTTGAATGGGTACATAGAAGAAGAAGTGTTTGTGGAACAACCACACGGTTTTGAAGTGCAAGGAAAAGAACATCAAGTATACAAGTTGAAGAAGGCTTTGTATGGCCTCAAGCAAACACCAAGAACATGGTATGCTAGGATTGATGGATATTTTTAGGAGAGTGACTTCAATAGAAGTAAAAGTGAACCTACAC
>JASDQU010816461.1:16338-36141 GCA_032191745.1 Picea mariana
AAAAAAAAATATATATATATATATATATATATATATATATATATATATATATATATATATATATATATATATATATATATATTATGGCTTTATCAGAGCTCCTTAGACATAAACACACTGGTGCGTTTCTGGAAAATCGGAAAATGTTAAAAAATAAAAACGTCAAATGAGAAACCATTTAAAAAAATAAAATAAAAATGTCAGAGGGCCAACTGCATCACATACCAAACACTTATATATAGAAAAAGAAACCCATTAGATCTAAAATTCCTAAAATGAAAATCCTTAATTCTGAAGTGATAGAGGAAGTTAAACCCTAGGGTGAAATTTTTTATTCACGTAAGAAAAAAAAACAAGGGTTTAAAGTATGATTTTTTTTTTTTGAATTTTAATTAAAAATCCAAATAGGAATACAATTTGTAAAAAAATATATTATGAAAATCAATACTAAAATTTAAAATTTTCACTATGTAGGGTTTTGAGTGAATCACCATACCCTTCAAATCCTGATTTTCTAAATATTTTTTCTATTCCAAAGTATTCTTTTGCTCCACACTACTCCCCAATATGTCTCTCTTTTAAATTATATTCTGAATAATATTGTGGTTCCAAAGTATTCTTCTCCTCCATAGTGTTCCTCTGTATGTTTCTCTTGCAAGTCTCTCCCCTGCAAAGTTTTGCAAAATAATGAAATAGTGAATAGGTTTTAGTATTTAAAAGACTATGAAGTTCGATTCTCGCTCTTTTTTAATTGTTTAAAAAAAATCATGTTTTTTTTTTAAAATTTTGGCACGCCGGTGTATTTATGTAAGATGCACCAATACATCCATATTACATTATGCAAGGGTGAGTCCACATTATATGATGCACTGATAACATATAATTGTTTTTTATTAACCAAATCTCGAAACACAGTGTGGTTAATTTTTCAATGCAATAGTGCTTATTATTAATATGCGCAACGATGCGTTTGTGGTTTATAAGTGCACGGGGATGCTTTTAAAGTTATTTGAACTTTTATTTGCAGACAAAATAGTATATTCATCTCTAATTATCTTTTAGTATGAATTCACATGACTTACAATACTTCAGTATACATTTTGTGTTTTATGTGTTCTTATTCTTAAAAAATGGTTTCAAATTATATTGAAACTCAGATTGTGGTATGGTCCTCGAAATTTATTTTAGATATGTACAAAAAAAATTATTGCTAATTTTGCTGAAATGTAGGGAGAAAACCTTATTATATGATCAAATTGTCAATTCTTCAAATTCCATTCCATTCCATATGGCTCAAATGCTATCATAGAGTTCTTCCTTTCCATCTCCAGTAAGTTGAACTTGTTTTATTTATTTTTCGATTATCTAATTGAATTCTTTTTATCCATGTCAATTTTAATAAAAATGTATCCAAATTTGCAGAATCCTGATTCAGAATCGAGTTCAAATGCAAAAAATATTCCAGTACCGATTCAAAAATGTCAGAAGGTCTTATCAGGAGAAACATACCACAAACAGTTGGTAGATGAAAATGGACAGCCTCTTTACCCTGCCAATTGTGTCATTCCATCTTCTAGTTGCAATCCTGGGTCGATGATGGTAATAATTGTTTGGTATAATGTAATTTCAAGAAAAAAATTATTGCATTGTGCTTATTAATATCATCGATGTACTATTGTTCAATATTTTTGAAATTATGATTATGATGATGAGTGACCTACCTACCATGTTTTGTTGCACCCCACAACAATGTCAACCCGAGAGAAGGTTGTAGTGAGAGCACAACTTGGAGAGGAGGCGTACCAAGAATGGTTGAATCAACCACTTATTTAATTCCCACTACGTTCATATTCACCAATTAGGAATGACTACAACAATAGTAGTTCTTCAGAAGTTATCAATGGAGACCATCAAAAAGAGGTTGGTATGGATGATTACTTACGACATACGACTTCCATGGAGACAATGTTTTTAGACACATTCCAGAATGATGAGCTAGGGGATGATGTTCATATCAGTGGTACCATCTTAGAAAGCATGAAATATTCTTCCACCACCCCTCTCTTTGGACCTAGTGCTCGGTCAAAGTCTACCTATCTTGGGACAACAATTTTACTATACAACATGAAAGCAAAGTTTGGCATGTCAAATGCCTCTTTCTTGGAAATATTGAGGTAATTGACCAACAAGTGCCTTATATTAATTTTGAGAAATATTTTCACACAATCAACATTAAAAATGGTTTCTTTTATAAACGTCAAATGACCTTGTACCTTTCTATTACCCACTAACTACAAGATATTTGTTAGGGAACTAACCCCTCATGTAGGTAGAATAAAATACTTCCATGTAATAGAGGTCAATATTAATAAGGCCTAGCAATAAGGAATAATAAGTCCAATGTAAGAAGACCTAATAGAAGCTTCCGCTTCTAGAAGGATCTTCCCCTAGATGGTTATTTTGATAGACATATTTAGTATAAATAGGAGTCGAGGGTATGAGAACTTGTTTCTTGGATATTATTGTAATAGAGATTTTCTCTGATGGAGGTTTCCCCCTTGAAGAGGCAAGTGAACATTTCTCTCAGTAATCAAAGTGTTACTTCTGGTGTTATTCTGGTATCATTTTGGTATTATTGTGGTGTTGTTCTTGTTATATTGTTGTTCATCTGCCATTTCTAGATATTTTTTTTTGTTTTGCATACTTTTATATATCTCGAATATTAAAAGTGGTATCAGAGCACCTTCCTCTGCAAAAAATTGTGGGTTAATTTTTTTTCAAGGTAGAGACATATTCCGACGTCTTTAAGCTACATAGATCTATTGTTGCATGCATAAAACCATGGTCGGGGATTCATACACGCAGGAAATACAAGTGGTACTTAAGAACACATCTATTGGCCACCCTTGTAAGCCATGTCGGTACCCCTTCGAGTGGTAGCGCATCAGACAAAACCTGTATACGGATCGACCTAGATCTCATGAATCCCTCCATAGATAAACCAATTGGTTGCCTGACTGCTAGAGTTCCACCGAGAAAAACACTAGGGAAGATACTCTCTAGAACCTGGGTAGTCGGGTAGTATGACTAAGGGCATGGTGTAGCCTCCTTAGTTGGTGCCCTAAGATATTGGGCTGAGTACTACTATTGGACCCCACATGTATATCAGAGAGCTATATAGCACAGGGAAAACCCTTGTCTGTATAACCCTTGAATACCTAACCTTTGGGATGGAAACAAAAAAAGAACATACAAGATCTATTGTCGCACAACTGTGTCTCCTGCATTCGAGTTACGAAATTACTACACATTTCTTCCTGTTAAGTATTTTGGCATTTCATCACTACAGGAGCCAAAAAAAAAAGTCAGCATCTTGTTGGCACCATTATTTGAGACCTATTCCATTGTATTTATCTCTTCTCCCTTATCACAGTACTATCATTTTTTAGCAATTTGTTTTTTGTGGACCCGACCCCCTTCCAACACCCTTATTTGGGATTCACCCCATTGGATTCAACTCGTGGCCCTGGTCATTGTGATACACTTCACCCATAACCCATTTTATGTGTGGTCCCACCCACCCCTTTTCATGTTCCCTCGTCATAATGGCCCATACCTGTAGCCAAGACTTGGAAGCTCGTTTCAATACCTTGCACTCTAATTTCACAGAAACCCAACAAGAAGTGAGACAACTCAGTGTCAATATTTCCACCATCAATAAAAACATGAATTTCTCCATCGCCGCCTCAATCGAGGAACTAAAGCAAGACAATACTACCCAACTTGAATCTATCACTACGATGAATTGTGCCAAGCTTCATATCCCTGCAGATCTTCCCTTATCTGACCCACCTTTGCATAATGAAGATGAAACTTCCTCTCATTCGTATAATTTTCAGCCCCATCACTTTCAGCATGACCTACACCTTCCACATGTGGATGTGACCAAATTTTATGGTTCAGATCCCACTAGCTAGGTAACTCAAATAGAAAATTATTTCTCTTTGTATGGCATTACGGATGAGTTGGCCAAACTCCAGTATGGTGTTCTCCATCTAGATCAAGAACGTTGGCAATGGTGGCAATGGAGAAAAAATTCCCACCAAGGGTATGTGGCCTGGACACATTTTGTGGAAGATCTTTATGAACACTTTGACACTGACACCAACCATTTAGGTCATTTGAAAAAGTTGAAACAATCTGGCACAGTGGAAGACTTTATAGTTTCTTTTGAGGGACTGGATTTTCATACAGAGGGCATGTCTGATGCTTTTTTTCGAGAATGTTTTATCAGTGGCCTCAAGGATGAGATTCGTGCCCATGTCCTCATGTCTCGGCCTCAGAGTTGGGTGGATGCTACTAAAATAGCTAAGGAAGCACAACATGTTGTCTCTTCTCAAAACTGAAAACCCTCCTTTATTCCTCGCACTAAACCAGTAACTCCCACTCGTCCTTCAACTCCATTAAAGATCAAGAAATTGACCAGGGCCAAAATGGATGAATGCCAAATCAAAGGCCTTTGTTATAATTGTGATGACAAATATTTTCCGGGACACAAGTGTAAGAAAAAAAATCTTTTTCTGGTCATCTCGGAGGATGTTTTAAAAGAGGATGTTGAGGCTTCCCTTATGTTTGTGTCACTTGAACCCACTGACATAACCCCTCCCTCAGAACCTCCCAAGGTAGAAACGCTCATTTCCCTAAATGCTCTCACTGACTTATCTGCTCCCCAAACCCTCAAATTAATTGGTTACATCAAGCATAGGAAGATCATCATTATTTTTGATAGTGTAAGAAACCATAATTTTATTCATCGCCACATTGCCCAAGAAACTAATTTCTATATCCGTGCAGTCAATAATTTTCAAATCATGATTGCCAATAGTGGGTCCATGAAATGTGGCGAGCATTGTGAAAATGTGTGTCTCCAAATTGGTGAATACCACCTGAAATTTCATATGTTTTCTATCATCATGGGAGGTTGTGACATTGTTTTTGGTGCATAATGGGTAAGCACTTTGGGTCCCATTCTCATCAATTTTAAGGAATTAACCATGCAATTCGACCATAACGGCCAAAAATATAAGTTCCAAGGCATCATAGTTTGTTCCTCAGGGATCATTAGTTCCCATCGCATGGATAAGCTGCTCAAAAACGGTCATTCTGGCATTATTTCCCAACTCTATGCCATACAAGCAACTAAGACACCCTTTGTTCCGCAGGATCTCCAATCCATCCTCTCTAAACATAAAGTGTTTTTTTCCACTCCCCAGGGACTCCCTCCTTCCCATGGTGTTCATGATCATTCCATTACCCTTGTCCTAGGAATACTTCCTCCCAATATCCATCCCTATTGTCACCCATTTTCCCAAAAATATGAAATTAAGAAAATTGTTCAAGAACTGCTCAATGCAGGTGTTATCCTCCTTCGTACGAGCCTCTACTCTTCTCCTGTGGTCATGGTCCTTAAGAAAAAAGGTTCTTGGTGCATTGGTCCTGACTTCCACGTCCTCAACAAACTCACCATTAAAGACAAATTTCCCATTCATGTCATTGATGACCTCTTGGATGAATTGAGTGGCGCTCAATTCTTTACTAAAATTGATATTCATTTTGGCTATCACCAGATCCATATGAAAGAGGCAGACATTCTTAAGATTGCATTTAGAACTCATGAGGGCCACTATGATTTTTTGGTCATTCCCTTTGGGTTGTGTAATGCTCCCTCCACTTTTCAAAGCCTCATGAATCACGTCTTCCGTCCTTTTCTCTGTCATTTTGTCTTAGTTTTGTTTGATGATATCCTCATCTATAGTAAAACCTAGACAAACCATATTTCTCATGTATATCGAGTTCTCCATTTACTCTCTTGGCACCAAAATTTCCTCAAACAAAATAAATGTGCTTTTTTTGCCTCGGAAGTCAAGTACTTGGGTCATCTTATTGGCAAGGATGACGTCAGGGTGGATCCTAAAAAGATTGAAGCTATGCAATATTGTCCTCACCCATAGAATCTCAAAAGCTTGCATGGATTTCTGGGTTTAACATGTTATTATCGCAAGTTTGTTAAGAATTATGGAAATATTGCATCACCTCTCATTGCACTCCTTAAAAAGAATTCTTTCACTTCGACTCCAACAGCTGCTCAAGCTTTTAAAATCTTGAAGATGCCCATGTGCACTACTCCAGTCCTGGCCCTTCTTGATTTCACAAAGACCTTTGTCCTGGAATGTGATGCTTCCGGGAAAGGAATTGACATTGCCCTTATGCAAGAGGGTAGACCTTTGGCCTTTACCAGCAAATAATTGTCCGAGAAAAATTTGGGAAAATCAATATATGAAAAGGTAATGTTGGCTATTATAAATGCCATGGATCTTTTGTGCCCTTATCTACTAGGGAAACGCTTCCAAATTAATACATATCATCAAAGCCTCAAGTTGTTTCTGGATCAATGCCTTTCCTCCCCAGAGCAACAAAAATGGGTGACTAAGCTCTTTGGATATGATTATGAGATCATTTACAAGAAAGGAAAAGACAATGTGGTTGCTGATGAATTTTCCATAAAATATAAATTTGAAGTGACCTTTTTTTCTCTCTCCTTCATTGTACCATATTGGCTCAAAGTTGTTCGCCAGAAATGGCTACACGATCCCACAAGTTCGCATCTGAAACAACAATTGTAGTCCAATTATCCAGTTTCCCTAGGGTACTCTTGTCTCAGTTATGAGCTTCGATAAAAAATCCATTTGTATTTAAGTAAAGAGTCAAAACTTAAATCCACAATAATTTCAGAGCTTCATGCTACACCCATAGTTGGGCACTCTGGGTTTACCAAAACCTATGACTGGGTCAAACGTTATTTTTTCCAGGATGGTATAAAACAAGACATTTGTAATTTTGTGGCTGAATGTGATGTGTGCCAATGCAACAAAGGAGAAACAGACAAATCTCTTGGCACACTAAAACCACTTCTGATTCCACCGATTATTTGGTGGGATATCTCTGTGGATTTTATTATAGGCTTACCTAAATCGGGAAATAAATCAATCATCATGGTGGTAGTTGATCGTCTTTCCAAGTATGCTCATTTTTGTGTTCTTTAACACCCATTTACAACATCCACTGTGGCTCAACTTTTCATGGATCAAGTCTTCAAGCTTCATGGCATGCCACATTCTATTGTTTTTTATCGCGACCCAAATTTCCTCAGCAATTTTTGGCAAGAACTATTCAAGCTACAAGGCACCCAATTGCATCTCGTCATAGCTTATAATCCCCAGACTGATGATCAAACTGAAATTGTTAACAAGTGTTTGGAAACATATTTTAGGTGTTTTGCCTCGGAAAGACAAAATTAGTGGGCTCAATGGTTACCACTAGTCGAATGGTGGTACAACACTTCATACCATACAACTACCTGCAAGACTCCTTTTGAAGTGGTATATGGATAAAATCCACCTCCATTTCTCTCATATTTTCCATGTGTCTCGAAGGTCCAGGCGGTTGACCAAATGCTTATAGTTCGAGAGGTTATTCTCCGTACCCTCTATAAGAATTTGCTCGTGGCATAGAATCGCATGAAGCAACAAGCAGATCAAGTTCTCTCTAAACATCAATTTGCAGAAGGTGATCAGGTGTTTCTTCGACTTCAACCTTACAAGAAAAATTCCCTCAAGGATGACCATTGTCAGAAAATGGTGCCCAAATTCTATGGTCCTTATACCATTCTCAAGCATGTGGGACAGGTGGCATATCAATTATCTTTTCCCATTCATTCTATGCTCCATCCTATTTTTCATGTTTCCTTCTTAGAAAAGGTGATTGGAACTAAGTGCCAAACTCAAACCAACCTTCTCGATTTGGACGAAGAATGATCCATTTGGTTACAAACAAAAGTAGTTTTGGACTAGCGTGAGCGTCGTTTGCGTCAGTGAAACATCAAGGAAGTGTTAGTCCAGTGGAAATATACAACTCCAGCAAATGCCACTTAGGAACCAACTACCATTCTGCAACAATTTCCCCATCTCAAGCCTTGTGCACAAGGTTGTTTTTAAGGGGGAGAACATGTTAGGGACCTAACCCCTCACATAGGTAGAATAATATATTTCCATGTAATAAAGGTCAATATTAATAAGTCCTAGTAATAAGGAAGAATAATTCCACTGTAAGAAGGCCTAGTAATAAAGAATAATAATTCCAATGTATGAAGACGTAATAGAAGCTTCCACTTCTAGACGGATCTTCCTCTAGATGGTTTTTTTGATATACATATTTAGTATAAATAGGAGTCGAGGGTATGAGAACCCGTATCTTGGATATTATTGTAATAGAGCTCTGCTCTGCTGGAGTCTTCCCCTTGAAGAGGCAAATGAACATTGCTCTCAGTAATCAAAGTGCTCTTTCTGGTGTTATTCTGGTATCATTTTGGTATTATTGTGGTGTTGTTCTAGTTATGTTGTTGTTCATCTGCCATTTCTAGCTATTTATTTATGTTTTGCATTCTTTTTTATATCTGGAATATTAAAATATTGAAAGATAAGGTTCTTCCTAGTGATAATGTTTTCCTAATAGTTGTGAAGAGGAAAAACACTTATTGAAACTGTTGGGTGTTGAGTATATAAAATATCATGCATTTCCAAATGATTGTATTCTATATAGAGGAGAATATGAAGACAAAGAGATATGTCCAAAATGTGGGCATGAAAGGTGCCACAAATCAAATAAAAATGGTAAGTCACATGGTCCTCCTCATAAGATATTGAGGCACATACCTATAACCCCAAGGATTGAGAGGCTCTTTCGTTGCAAATAATTAGCTATATTGAATGGATGAAATGCCTTGTACAAAAGTGATTCAGGAGTTACGTAAATCCCAATAGATTCAATATCCATGAAGCATATAGAGGATACATGTCGAAAAAAATTCAAGGATGAAGTACAAATTCTACGACTCAGCATATCAATGGATGGCGTGAACCCATATTCTCTCCAAAACACCAACTATTACGTTTGTTTCATAGTAGTGATAAATAAAAATACCCCCCCATGGTTGTCTCTGAAGAATGAACATCTTATATTGGCTCTTATAGTCCTTGATAGAAGACAAGTGAAGAATATGGATGTCTACCTACAACCATTGGTAGATTAATTGAAGGAATTATGGGAAGGGATACATGTATATGATGTATCAAGACCCATCACAATAGAGAGTTTTATGTTGTATGGTAGATGTGCTTACACCACACATGATTATTTAGGATTAAGAGTTTTTTGTGGTAATTAACATGTTTCTTGATTTGTTTATATACATAACAATATTTATTTTCATATTTAATTCACTATGATTGACATTCTATTCTTAAACACTAACATGTTATGTATACAATAATTTCGCAGGTCTTGTAACTAAAGACTATCATGGATGTAAATGTTTTGGACCTTCTATGAAGGCTAGGTGTTACAACAACCTACGAGAGCTAGTGTACCACTAATCAAGGGTATTTCTCCCAAAAGAAAACCCTTATATAAGAGCAGCATCCACTTTCAATGGAAAACCAGAGAGAACTCAAAGGACTGTAATAATGACACCAACATAGTGGATTAGATCATATGAGAGAGAGAGAAGGACAATGAGATTACATAAATGTTCGAATCAAATGGGGAGTCTATGTTCGATGATCCATAATTCTCTGACACCTATGTTGAGAAATTTCACATTGGGATGAAAAGGAAATCTATATTTTATGAGCTCCCATATTGGGAGCATCTTAAGATCACCCACATACTAGATCCCATGCATATATTTAAAAATGTTTCATATTCTTTATGGAGGCACATATCATAGGCTGTGAGGAAAGATCTTATTTATTCAAAAACTAAAAGCAAACATTGGCCAAGACAAGAATGTAGAGGAGAGGTTGGCCCCTCTTGGTCTTTCGAAGAAGGTGATGTCCCGTGGATTTTGATGAAAGAAGGTATTTTTTTGGCAAAGGAAGTTATATTGGGTGTGAAGGTATCTGCTTTATATGGGTCTTCCCTACGACGTTGCTTCATTGTGCGTCAAGCGCATTTTTTGGAGTTGAAATTACATGACCATTTCAACCTTCTAAAGGTACGAATTATGCCAAAAATATGATTTTATTATTTTTATTTTTTATTTTTTTGTCATGAGATAAAACATAATTAATTTTCTATGTTTTTACTTTGTAGTGTCATTATCCTCTACTCGTGCATGGGTGTGTGAACCATGGATTTCCCCATGACATAAGGTATTCCATATCTAAATTATCTTCATTTGTACGTTGAATCACATCAAAGGAGATTCATATGGATAGCATTCCACGGTGGTGTCAAGAGATAGTTGAGATTGTTTGTATGTTTGATAAGGAACTGTCATCGAGTTTCATGGACTTACAGGTTCATCTTATAATTCACCTAGTAGATGAGGTTGAATTAGTCGGGGTGGTCTCCTTTCGTTGGATGTTTTTTTGAGAGAGGTACGTGAAGAAAATGAAAGGATGTGTTCATCAAAGGGAAAAACTTGAGGGATCTATGGCAGAGGGGTACATATCAAATAGATAAAAAAAACACCAGGTGTAGTGATTTGGGATGACGAAAGGGATGAAAACAAAAGAGAATGGGAGATTCTCTAAACGAATGGAACAAGGATCTTGATAAAGAGTAAGTGACTTACCATTTGTTAAATTTATACACAGTAACTATTCACACTGAATTTCATAATGTATATTTTCATGATCTCATATGTACTATATGTTGTTTTGATTTCATGAATACATAAACGAATTTAGAAATTGATGCCATCAATAAATTCATTCTTTACAATTCATAGGAAATATAGTCGCGGGTCACATTTCATACGATTGAATTGTAGAAGCATGCTTTATCCTGATCATTAAAAAGTAAATATGCCAATGATATGCCCCAACGGTTGGGTTGCTGACAAATTCAGAAAGAAATATGGTGCATCTGGTCATTACCTACGTGAATATGAGGATGCACTAAACATAGGGATTGGTTGTAGGAACTCAATAATAATCTCTTTGTGTACGTAATTTTTAACTTCGTAATGCACATTTTAATTTTAAGTACATCTATATTATTTTATGTTTTAATGGTTGGGTTATTAGACACATATTGACACTTTGATTTGTTCACTTTTTTATAGGTTCATTTGTTCCCATCTATGTGGGCATATGGACATCATTTTCACATAGAGGATGTCAATGATGGACATATGAAACAAGACTGTGGAGTGGAAGTCAAGTTTGACCAATATATTTGTGCTAGCCACCGCAATCAAAACACCATACAAGGGGAGTTAGGCGACGTTGGAAAGATACAAGAGATCATTCGAGTGGACTTCTCTTCTTTTCAATGTGTTATCTTTAGGTGCAAGTGGTGGGACACCTTCGATCAGAATAATGTAAAGGAAGATCATGATAGTGGTATGATATGTATCAACTCTAAAAGGATGTGGGATGAAGATAAAGAGCCTTATGTTTTCCAAAAACAGTGCAACCAAGTGTTTTTTTACCCATATGTGTTGGATAGGGATTGGTGGTTTGTACTAAGACACGACCCTATATCAAAACATGTTTTTGAGAACAACGGTGCTATTGTTACAAGCGTTCCAAGTGAGGAATATAATCAGGGAGATGAAAACGGAGAGTGAAATATTATACATGTTTTGTTCTCTAATTACTTACTTTTATTAGTGGATTTTATAATTTGATTATTAAATTAATAAGGTTTTTAGTATTTAATATTTCATATTATTAATTTTTTGATTGCATGATATAATTAAATTTTATGTGTAAATGATATAAATATTTTTCCATTGTAAATCTAGATGATATTTGAAATTTAGTGTTTAATTTTTAACTTTTACTTAAAAAAAAAATATTATTGTATAGTAAATATCAAATATTTTATATCATAATTTTAAAATGTATTTTTGTTACCCACCATTTCATATCATTACCATATCCTATTATATTGTATTAGTTTTTAATTTTGAGTTCATACATACTAATTAGAGGAATATTGAAATCTAAAATGAGTCTCCTGAGTGAGTTTTTAAAACAAACAATATTGTCCTTAAATAACCAATGCATGTGTCATTTACATAAAAATCATTGTCCTTAAATAACTATTGCATATGTCCCTTTCTAAAGCCATATAATAATATATACTTAAAATATTACATAAAAATCAAATACATAATATATTATGTAATATATTAATTTATGTAATATATTAATTTGATATTATAAATATAATAATATAATATATAATAATATAATATATAATAAATACAATATAATATGAATAATATAATAAATATAATATACTATATTATATATTAATTATAACATAATAAAATATAATATATTAAGTTATATATTAATTTTATATTACATATAATATATAATAATTAAAAATTGAATTGAACATGTAGATTATAAATTTTAGGGCTTTTAATATATTAATCCTCATTAATATATCAATCCTCTCCTTTTGTTTGTGGGTAAGAAATTTTAGGGCTTTTAATAGCTAATTCAATTCTGAATATCTATTAAAAAAACAATTAACATGTAACATATGATATCAAAAAATGACATAAAACTTAAATATATGTAATTAACTCACTTAAGAAAATTATTTAAAGAGAATAATTCATACAAATTTAAGTATTTAATGTTCTAAATATTTTTGTGTTTTTTACATGTTTCTTGGTTAAGTTTGACATTAGAATTAGAAATTTTGAGAGTTGAATTAATTAAGGGAATATAAAAAAATATGACCAAATTACAATTAAGAGGAGGTTAAAATATCACAAAGATTTTATAAAACCTAATTGCGCTTCTCATAACTATTTTTAATTAATCATTATTTATTATGAACAAAAACAATATTCTCAAAATCAGGACCAATTCTCACATCGTAATTTCAAGTAAATTAGTTTGTAAAATTGTGATACAAAGTAAGGTTGAAGATTAATATAATTTACTTTTAACTTGCCCAAACTTTAATTAATAACATATGACATATCTTTACCCATTTTTATAACTTATTTATTTTTCAAGACCTCTTAACTACAAAAACATGCTAAACTTAGTATTTTCATTTTCATCATGTTCAAATATAAAAATGACAACATAATAAATTAATTAGAATTATTGCAATCTAACCTATTTAAATCTATTCTTTGTAATATATACAATTAATACATAAAAACATTTCTAATATGAACAAACTTGACTTGTTTTAGACTTGAATACTTTATTTTAGATATATTAAAAAATAAAGTACTTAATTAAGAGTACTTTACTTTATGGAGAAAATTATATAACATGATCTAACATCAACATCAACATATAAATTAAGTACATCAACATGAACAAAACAAATGTTATATAATATATGAACAAGTTAAATAACTCCTACAATGTACATATTTGATTAACAACACAAATAACTGCTATAACTACATATCTAGTTGTATTCTCTCATGAGAAGCATGTTGTGGAGGAATAGGTGATGCACCCTTCTCATCTAGGTGAGATGAAGGAGGAGGAGGAGGTACTGAAGAGGAATCACCATCACCACCCTGATCAACATCACTAATCAGAGGAGGAAGAGAAGGAGGTACTGAAGAAAAAGTGACATGATCACCTGCACCCTGATCAACATCACCGCCTGGAGTAGGAGGAGGAGGTATTGAATCAGAAGAAACATGATCACCACCCTGCTCAACATCACCACCCAGAGGAGGATGATAAGGTAATGAAATAGAAGTTCCATGACTACCCTGATGATCATCATCTTCACCCTCATTATCATTTGTACTGAAGGACATGGAGGACATGCCATCCATCATCCCTACTAGTAACCTAGTAGCTCTAATGATATGACGCATAAGATATTTCATATTGCACGGTAAGTCCGTCAAGAGCTGTAGAAGATCAAAGTCATCCATGATGTCTTTCATATGGATAGGGCGGGCTCCCACACCAACCAAAACTACAATAAGTCTGCCACAGACCTCTATCCTATATCTAAGATCAGTCCTATGCTGCATGTCAGGTGGTATATGCGGATTAGGACCCTGACCTGATGAAACCTCTACCATCTCCTAATCTGTATCAGGTGGTGGGGGAGGAGCCATGTCCCCAACAAATGTGCCAACATATGAAAAATATAACACAAGTTAATAACTAGTCGACAATTTCATTAAACAATTTAAGAAAATATGTTAAATAAAATGCTAGAATAAAATTTATTCAAATTAAGTAAGTCAATAAAATGAAAGTACAAGATTAATTTCAATGTTACCTCGATCATCTGGTGGCTCATACTTTGTGAAGAGGATGTTGGGACATCCTCGCCAATCCGTGCCCGCATAAGGGCATGGCACCATCATGAACACATTATCTGCCTCACTGGCTAATAGATGAAGTGCCTCCTTGGAAATCCTAAATGGAAAATCATGCATGCCCCTCTTGGCCATCAAATCACCCCACATGAGCATCCGCACCTCGGTCATCGACCTAGGAGGACAGCAAAAAAAACTAGGTCTCGCCTCTAGAAACCTCTCAGAAAATAAACAAAATACATCTGAAGCAAATGGGAAGTTCTTCGTCCCATCTATCATAGCACAACATCTATCTAGTGCTATACAAAATCACCTCAAGGAAATGGTAGACCACCTAGTAATTTGTGGCCTATGTATAAAAGAATCAACATAATATAAAAGCACACAACTAATGAGCTAACCATCACCAGTAAAGTGTGAAATGGTCGAAACTAATAGTAAGAGGAACCTAACATCCTCTACACCAAACAAGACGATATGTAACTATCCATCAACCACCTGAAGAAGGTATATCGTCTCTAGAAACATCTCAAAAAACAAACAAAATATCTCTGAAGAAAATGGGAAGTTCTCCCTTCCATCTATCATAGCACGACATCTATCTAGTGTTATACAAAATCTCCTCAAGAAAATGGTAGACCACCGAATAAGTCGTGGCCTTTGTATCAAAGAGTCAACATAATATAAAATCATGCAACTAATGCACTAACCACCAATAAAGTGTGAAATGGTCGACAGTAACAGTGAGAGGAACCTAACGTCCTTTGCACCAAACAAGATGATATGTAACTTTCCACAAACCACCTAAAAATCATTAGGAGAAGGTATATCACTCACAATATACCTCTGAGAGTAGGAAAGCTAGCTCTTAGTTGCAACACCCACCAAGACATCAGGAAACTAGGGAAAATCCTCCCCTCTCCTAGATAGGCCAGTGATAAAATAAATATCGTCCTCATTGGGATGGTACCACTGATGAGGACTGAATTTGAATGTCTATTGATGGGCATCCCATCAATGGATTAACTGCGCAAGAAAGGAGGAATTCCCATTTAGGGATGTAGCCTTTTCGTAGCACTTAAGGAGGCCTACATTCATCAAGAGGAGTCACATAGTTGTAGTACTAGGCCGAGGGTACAAATCCCTCTCCCTCTCTTTGGCCTCCCACTCTCGAAACATATTGTACTGGTGCTCTCTCTATTGCTTCTACTTCATGCACTCACATCTCTGCATAATTAACATATAAATTACATCAGCATCATACATAAAAACATAACTTTTTTTTAGTAAATGAGAAATTTATTTCAAAATACGAGGACATAAAGTTTGTTCAAAAAAACAAAAAATTAACCTTCTATGCGTCTGGAAAAAAGTAACACATTGCCCACAGTCCACACACATATCTTATGCACCGCATGCAAAATGTAATTTATTTTAGGGGGTGTATAGTAATTATCAATGCACCAGTGCACCCCATTGTATATAAAGCACCATGAAATCATGGCGTGTATAGATACTGTGACACCTTGGTGTGTTCCATTCATCACGATGTACCGCTTAAAATAGACACTCATTTTAAATGGTGCGTCACATCCATGATTGTGCATCGGTTCGTTTCGTATAATCCACGCACCAATTGAAAAACAAAATAATGTCCATGGTGTGTAGTTTATTGTGTACGCATCGGTGCATTACCTATCAAGGACTCACCACTCGAAAAACTATCTATTTTCAACTGTGTGTATATTTTTATGAATGCACCGATGCGTTCACTATAAAAAACACATCACTTAATGGAAACTATTTATTTTTTATAGTGTGTTATTTATTATGAACACACTAGTGTGTTCATTATAAACAACGCAATGGTGTGTTTATTATGATTGTACCATCAAAAATAAATAGTTTCCATTAAATGGTGCATATAGTTTTATGAATGCATTGGTGCGTGCGTTCACTATAAACAATGCACCGCTTAATGAAAACTATTTATTTTTTATGGTGCATCATTTATTGTGAATGAATTAGTGCATATTTTATAAGGATGCATCGGTGTGTTCGTATTACGACGTACTAGAAAAAATAAACTGTATTTTTTTGGTGCACCCAATAAAATTTACAGGGTGCATTGCACGTAGTTCGAGCCAAACAACTCGAACGCACTAGGCAAAAAAAGTAAAAATTGAAAAACACTGCAAATTTTACTCAATTTCACAATATAATCCAGTAAATATACAACGTACAAAGAAATAAAGAATTTACCCAGACATTTTCTCGTTGAGGAGGCATGGTTGGGATGTAGTGAAAAAAATTAAATTTTCCCAACATATGGAAAAATTGGAATCCCACAAACCAAGCATCGAATGGAAACAAAGCATGCAAGCAGTGACGACAATGCGCGTCAGTTGGGAAAAGGTCGCATTGGTGCTTGAGAGCCTCTATGCACTGGAAATGGTAAACATGGTTTTTTATCGTTGTTTTTTTATTTATTTACCCTTCTTCTAGTGCTCTCCCTTTAAGCGCACTGGTGCTCACTGCTACAAACAACACATTGTTATTTTTAAAAAACCCTATGACAGTGCACCATATGGAACACACCAGTGTGTTGAGAGGATAAAGGGGCACCATTATGCATTTAAAAAAAAAAATGCAAAGACTGTGCATCTGTTTGTTGTGCACAGATGCGCTTGTTTGTTGTTCTCAGGAGCTTCTTTTATATGATGTGCAACGTTGTTTATTTTTATTTTTAAATAACTCTGAAATGGTGCACCATTGTCTATTTTCACCAATCCATTGATTTCTGGTGGCGCACCATTGCAAACAATGCACCATTATTTTTTTAAAAACCCTGCGACGATGCACTAGTTTGGAATGCACTGGTGAGCCCAATGGACAACGGTGAACCAATATGCAGTTTTAAAAGGAAAAAAGTGAAGAAGTTTCTCCTTTTTTTTGCGCATCGGTGTGCCCGTTGTGTGCACTCTAGTGCTTGTGAGATTCTTTTCTATGATGCAGACTGTTGTTTTATATTTTTTGAAATAACTCTGCAATGGTGCACCATTGTATATTAGCACCGGTGCGTTGATTTTCGGTGGCGCATCGGTGAAATATAGTCTTATAAATTCACCATTAAAAATAATTCTGCTAAAACATCCACCTGCATACCTCCGCTAGTGACCTCCACTACAAACAGATTTTTCGGCTATTTTTATAGGGGCTTCCAAAAAAATATCTGTTATAGGGTATTTTCCTTGTAGTGTCTCCAAATTACTTCGCTACTAAAAACTCTACAGCATAGTCTCCACAACTACTCATCTGTTGTGACTTCTGCATTTCCTTGTTGCAACCTATCTCCATCTATTGCTGCAAAGGTGTGTAAGAGTTGAAACCATTTTGAAATTCTGCGTCCATACTCTAGCCATATCATCATGTTTATGCATTGCACATGCCTCCACTTCTTGAACAAGTTGGGTGATCAATCCAACTTTGTGCTTAATTGGTGAAAGTGTACTTCCTCACGATATGTATAGTTCTTTTTTCCCATCAATCACCACAATGCTCAACCCAAAAACTCCAGGAAAGTTTACGCTTTCCCCTTCATTGTTGTCCAATTACGTCATATAGTTCCTTCGCAACAACCAACTGTTGCACAAACAAATTGTTGTACTCCTGAAATGTAACTTCTTTGCCATGTCGTTGCACACTAGCTCGTCCAAGTGTCGAATAGTTGGATGGCCAGTCCAACCATCATTCCTTACACAATGGCACACCTCCATGTCAAATTGATCTCCTCGCATATGTAACTTGATTCATCCATGCAACTCTCGCCAAGGCATATTACTTTCTCCACCATGTTGTGATGTTGCCCCAAATGAAATATTTCTTCATTTATGTTGTGAAATTTGTTTTCACTTCCACTAATCATTGATATCAAATTTATTCGAAAACTAAAGGAGATCATTGTATATCTTTGTACGAACAACCAAATTCACTCTCTTTACTCATACCATAGACTATAGGATCCTTGGGGCTTCCCCATCACCACTGCAATGATGCCCTTCATGGCACATTGGTTCTCTTGATGAGTCTTCCTAAGTCAAGTATGATCCTAGATTCATCGGTCAACCTCTAATCTTCTTGTTCACTTGGCAATGAAACGTCTAAGTGTACTAGTTTCACACATCCAATAGTCACCTCCACAATACTTCTTCCTTTGTGCTTAGTTTCATCCTTCTTATGTGATCCTTTGATCTGTAATCCAACAACATCGTTCATAGGTATCTGATCATTCTGTCCAAACGACCCCAAGTGGAACGAGTCACCCAACAAAATCCATGTCAAAATATGTCTGAGCCAATTCCTTCATTCACTCGAACTGATGATCCATGGATCTATGAGCCATCACATTTTCATCCATAAGCATCTTGGGAATGCCCTTCCTATCCCATGTCACATACCATGCATAGGAGTGCATCACCCACTCTACTTAGTATACATTTTGGATTATCTCAGTCTTATGGCAACAATATTCCTTGGTTCACTCCTTGCTACCTCCATTCACCTCTTGGAACAAATTGTCTTGACACTACCAAAACACTTCATCGTTTGGATTTTCTCTTTGAAGGTTAATCCACCTCAAGATTCAAATAATATGCCTATGGAACTCATGCACCAAAGTACCTCATCCAACTCTTCAAGTGCACATTTCATTGCATTCTTCGTTATAGTGACGCCTTCAACACACTTTACATGAAAGCGCAACAATAATCCAACTTATCCCCATCTCTACCACCAAATCTTCCTATGTGCACCTTCTAGAACTTCCCCAAGTAGGTTTCTCCAAGTCCTTGTTAGCATCTGCTCTCTTCTAAGCACTCTGAACTATTTGTGACTTCAACGAAGTTCACAACACTTCAGCCTCTCCCAAGTCTACGATGGAAATAGGTTTCTCTTGACTTATACCAATTCTTCGTGTCTCCCTTCAACGAAACCAATACAACAACTCATATTTGCAAAGAAATTTGGAATGATCAAACATGTTCATGACTTCTTTGGCATCTTCATGGTTCAAGTCTTCTTTCTATCGCAAGTATGCAATTGAAAAAATGTGATGCTTGAAATCCTTCTAAGTCACTTTCTTCATAGTAGCCAAATGAAATTGTCTTCTCTGAACTATTATCTTCATTCCTTGCAATGCCTCGACACCAGGACACCATGCACATCAACCGATTGTTAAGTCTCTTGTTGTTAACTGAATCCATTTAAAAGTTGTTATCGTCAATCAAAACCCAACTGACCCTCAGGGGTGATTTTAAGAACCCCCCCTAAATTTATATGTATAATAAATGGGCGAATCCCCATGATACATAGGAAAAATTGAGGGCTATTTTATCAATAATATAAAATGT